>VXAC01006427.1:336481-473384 GCA_013399225.1 Rhipidura dahli | reverse complement strand
AAAAAAAAAAAAGACACATTTTCTCTTCTCTCTTGGATCTGCAAGTTATTTTCATGTAACATGAAAACTGACACACCTAGCTAACAGATGTAGCAAAGAATATAAGAAATATCCTTTCACTCACTTGAGCTCTAGATTGTGTTATCTGCCAGCTAAAATTATGTTTCTTGACATTTCAGACAAATAAGGAGGAATTCTACATCTTTGCTAAAACAAATCTGGTAAGGGAGCAAAAGTCTCCACTATGTCCAGCTCCTTGCAACTCATCTGCACAAAATGCAGCCCGGGGCCAATTTGTCCTTTAGTGGATCAAAGGCAATGCCTTGCCCTGTATGCCCCCATGGCTAGGGACAGCCAGGCATCAGTCACTCACTCAGCCCATAGTTGGTGTGTCAAATGCAGGTACATTTAAAGTAGCAGCAGAGAGTACTTTGGTTCCACTGCAGGCAACAAACCCACAGGTCTGTTTCTCAGCAAGGTTTCCTTCAGACTCTGTTTAAATAAGGCCTTTGTAAATTCTCACTAATATATATAAATCCTCTCCCACATAACAATAAAATTTTATTTTAGAGAAAGAACACAGATACATTGGTCAAAAGTTAACTATACAGTGTGTCAGCAGCTAATGAAAAACAAAGACCTGTCCTCCTTTAGGATAACAAGAGCTTCCCACAGGGTCCAGTGTGATAACAGTCAGAGCTCCAGTACCAACAGTGACAAAACAACCACCACCAAATGGATCTTTTGAAGCTGTGGCCCATGACGAGGTTGAGGACAAATTCAGTCTTTGCCAATATGCTTTCACTACCTAAAAGCATCTTGGTTTTGACTTGATAATTATAGTGTGCTGAGCCAACCAGCTGTCACTAAGGAACAGGAGCTGCCCAAATGAAGCAAAATACATAGAAGTTTACTGCTGATTTATCACACAATAATGAACCCAGTTACAGCCTTTTGAGACATGGAACTGAAAGACAGAAAGAGAGAGAGAGAAAAAAAAAAAGAAGAGGAAAGGGAGAAAGAAAGAGCTCTGAACATTTTGTTCCAGTCAGTTTCCAAGAATGAGGAAAACACCAGGCGAGATTCAATCAAAGGATGCCCTCCCACAGTCACGCTGTTGCTGCAGAATTGGCCACTGGGCAGATACCCGAGACATACATTTCCCAAAGCACACAGAGCCAGTCTTTGCTGAAACATGAACTCTCACTGATGGAAGCACACATACATAGCAGGGCAAACAAGAAGAACGGCAGAAATGGCTGAATGAACTTTATTCAGGATCTGACATACAATGTCAGTATAATGAATGTGACCTAAAGAAGATTGTTACACTCATAACCAGACCGATTGGCAGCTTTGACCAATTAGTACCAGTTCATTTTATGTTGATAGCTAGTATACACATATGATATTCTGTAATATCTTAATAGATGTCACCATAAATCACAGTCCTCTTTGTCCCCTGCACTCTTTACATTTGGAGAGTACTTTCAGTTGATCTTCTTTAATACTAGCTGTAGACTGAAAATAATGCAAATGTAATTCTGGCAGTCTCTGCAAGACACCAAAAGTGCATGGACCAGAAAAGTTATTTTCTCACTCAGCATCTATATGACTACTGCCCTTAAAAAACAAAACTGTTTTGTTCCAACTACTGCACGCCATATTTACAGCAACTTTAGTCTGCACAGAACTAAGATAGGCAAAATTTTTCTCCCCTTACTCCTGAAGTTCAAGTTCTCTCCCAGAGCAACAAATACCACTTTGCCGACTTACTCACCTACTCGGGAAACATTTTAAACAGCAGTAACCAATACAAACAGCTGCTACATTTGTTGCACTGTAATGGCAGAGTACCCCATGGGCTTATCAGTAAAGAAAATAGTAAAAATTGGCATGATTTTTACTGTTGCCAGTGAAAACGCTGAATTCTTGTCTCAAGCTGCTGGAACTGACAGTTGCAGCCAAGGAAATGGGTGTTGTGCCTTGATATGCCCCCAGCCTGCACTCAGCTAAAACACTGAGGTGCTGTTAAGCCAAGATGCCAACAGGGTACCTTAGCAGACCACTTTACAGGCAGCGTTTATTAACTGCTGCCTCCTGCAGGACCACCACCAGCAGGAGGGCAAGCACATGCTTTTAGGAAGGACTTGTCTGAGGTCTTGTCCCACTGGAGGGATACTTTGCCTTTTGGTAGTCCAACATCCACAAAATGGCCCTCAGGCAATTTCCAGGGCTCTGCGTTTTTAGCCTGTCCTTCAGAATTTTAATGAGGAGGGAGGATCAGAAACTAACATCATTATTTATAAACCAATGTCAAGATTTGTTGAGTAGTTTTTCTAGTGTTTTC
Organism: Rhipidura dahli; assembly: GCA_013399225.1. NCBI lineage: Eukaryota > Metazoa > Chordata > Aves > Passeriformes > Rhipiduridae > Rhipidura > Rhipidura dahli. The sequence goes on along the minus strand of VXAC01006427.1, from coordinate 471,034 downwards.
CCATGTACAACTCTCATCTAACTTATAGACTAGTGCATTGCTTTCAACATTGCTTGTCATTTTTATTTTTCCCTTCTTGCAACATTTCCTTCAGTAAGAGAATGGTAATTCAGCCACATGTTCCAAGAATATAACAGACTCTAACTGTAAAAATAACCATTACTGATTTGCATTTTTCCTTACTGAGAAACTACGGAGAGACAACATTATTTGCTTCTGAAGGCTAGAGGCACACACACACACACATATACACACACACAGAGATGAAAAGGTATTTGTCATCAGCATTTTGGCAAACAACTCTTATGAGGCTTCTGCTGACTGAATCCCTTTATGACTGTTTTCCTCACCTCAAAAATGAGGCCAGAAATGCATACCTAGCTGTTTCATAATAGTGGTGGGGATTTAAAAAAAAAATTAGTTGTTTTCTACTTGAATAGTGTCACAAAGCTATAAATCTTGATCTTTATTCATCAAGATTCTTATTTGTTATATTTTGAAAACAATGGCACAAATGCCTCACTGCCATCACTTTCTTAAGTTCAAAATCTCAAGTGGAAATTCTTCAGATATGAATTTGGCTGCAATAAAATCTTCCCTGTAATTTTACAGGTTCTGGCCTCCTTAAAGTGTATTATAATGCACTCAAAATTAAAACAAACTGGTAAGAATACATTCAGAAAAAAAAATACTTTAAAACAACACTGTTTCTCTTGCACTGCATTCAGATTTATCTTGTATGCCATGAAACTAATCCTCACTCCCAAAATGTGAGCTGGGAAAACAAGTGGAGTTCTTCCAAATTAACTGTCACAAAGAGAAACTGCTGAAGAAAGCAATTAAAAAACCCACAGCATCCCCTAATTTAAGACACATTAAAAAAAAAACAAACCCAAAAAGAAAAAACAAGAAAAACTTGCCATGAACAAAGGAAAATGTGAGATCTGCTGCTAGCTGTGCCCTAATTCTTTGTTTATTCCAGTCTGTATGTTACTAGTTTACAGTATTTTATGTACTATCCTCCATTAAAAAAAACAGGCCCTCAGGGATTAACATACCACAACCAGCAGTTCAAAACTACTTGCAGTAGCTCTCTTTCCACACCTTCATAGATGTAAACACATAAAGATTTCTGAACAGGAGCTGCTGGTATCATTTGCCTTCATATTGTGCCAAGCAGGCTTTTGAAATGCCAGTTGTTGTGGAAACTGAGGAAAATGGTAAATTGCATCCTAATGAGAGCTATTCTAGCTAAGCATCGGAACAACATCATTAGGAAAAATCTCTTCTCAATACTACTTTAAAAGGTATTTTTCCCCATAATTTACCAAGTTGAAAGCTAGGATGGTAGCTAGGAGCAAGCAGTTTGAAAAACCTGCATTATCCTTGCTAGTGTCCAAAAAGAACTGTGCTTTCACATAGAGACCTTGCTGGAAGCCCCAGTTAAGCACAGCTATGACAAATCCTGCTCCAGTACAATGTTTTTAGTTCAAGTCCAGTTCTGCAGGATTCTGACATAACTTTCCCAAATCCATGACAGGCTTGTCACTGACAATGAGGGGAACTTGAGACAAACAGTCTCACAGAAATGAGGGATATCTTACCACAGAAATGCCTCAGAAACTTCATGGGTTGTGAGGTTGAATGAAAAGAGTATGCACAAAGAAAATGTGCTACATGCTGCAGTTCTCCACCCAGTAATTCGTATCTGCAGGTACACAGGAGAGGAGGATGATCCACATTGTGGAATTTATTGAGAAGGGACACAGGGGAGAGATAAAATATGGGCAAGGTACAGCATAAACTCTAAAAAATAGAAAGAAAAGGAAGATGTCTAAACTGCTCCAGTTCAAAAGAAAGGGGATCTCCAGACCTCAGCTGATCAGTAGTGCTAAACAGATATCCCCATTTTCTCACTTCAGCATTTTAGGTCCTGTTAATTCATGTTTCTTCATTCTTAACAGTGTTTTACAGCTGCTCAGGAAGATAAACATCTTTCCTGCAAAGAATTCCCTTAAATATTTTAGGCAACATTTTACATAAATACTATGCCTAGTACAGAAACAATCTGTCCATATCCAAACTGACACAAGCCACTTATTCCTGCACAGTGATTTTTTTTTTCTGTTACACTCGACAAGTCATTTTTGGGATATGTTTAGAAAAAAAACCAGAAACTTTTGCTAGCTTCTATATCACTACTTCTTAATTACTCAACTTTATTTTAATGCCATATATTGCACAGCTGCCAGCCTGCTGGAAATATTTCTGCATCCTATTTGGTTAGTTGACCTACAGTTTCAGAAGCCTGTGAACTCCTATGGAAGTTTGCAGATGTAGTTTCCTCTCCCTCCCCAGCTATAGCATGACAATGCATGCCAGAACATAAGCTCTGGCACATACTTTGGAGATGGATGTGGAAAGGTTACACAGTTTTGCAATAAATTCATTATGATCAAGCAGCACCAGTTAAAGCAATCACTCTCCTGGCCAAAGAAATAAGTGAGGAAAAGAAAAACAAAAAAACCCAAGTCTTCACTTTTCTGATGTCCTGTTGCATGAAAGCACAGGTTGCAACAAGCTGAGAAAGTGTAATGTGCTTCAACGTCTTTTTCAGTTGCTATGGTACAGTTTCTTATGGAAAATTCCTTGTTCTGCGTGATGTTTTTCCTGCCTCATTTGGGATGGCAGAACCGTTCCTTGTGTCACCTGAGAAACCGGGCTGTCAGTTTCCACCTATTGGTGAGAAAGAAACTCATCAGCAGCAGAACTCAATGGAAAATTCCTTGGTTACAAGTTTCTGCGCTGGAGGCCAACATGACAGTGGGGAGCAAGGACAATAGGTCAGGGATGAGGGTGCCACACAGGAGATCTGGCTTCCACCTCAGGGTCAGACACAGATTTCCTGTGTAATCTGGGGCAAAGGATTTAATCAATGGGACTCCCTGCTCATACAGGCAGGACAACCAAGCATCCTTTCCCCATTCTTCACCCTGTGTGAAGCCCCAGGTCTGTAACCTGCCCACAGGACAACCAAGTAGCTCCAGGTTACAGGAGTGGGGCCATAGCCCAAAAGCTCTTCAGGCAAGGATTATGTGCGCTAGCAGAGGCCCCAGTGCTTTGCACTGTGAGGTCTTGTTTGGACCATGGGGCTCTAAAGTAATGCATGGAAATAATGCTAAGCAATTTCATTATTTTCCGTTTTTAAGGAAAAATACCAACAAAGGAGGGGGAAACTCCAGCTTTACTGTACAGCCAAATAGAAAAAACACTTGGCTTTGGAGGAGATCTGCAATCTATTTTCTGCATAGTTAATACCAAAAATTGCCAGAAACACACTATAAAAATGGTATTACAGCATCACACTAGTGATACAAAGCAATCAGGGATCAGGCCTTTTCACTAGGGAATTTTCTTGTATGGACTAGTTGGAAGTAATCCAATTTTAACGTGACATTTTTCCTGCTGGAATGTTTGCCCTTCCAATCAAAAAATAATTAGATTCTACCACTTTTGATTCATGACAAAAACAAAGCATGGTTAAAAAGAAAAACTAAAAAAAGCTTTGATATTTTAATGCAGTTGGATACCTGCGGTACTTCAGAATGCTGAAATTTCCATGGACTCCCTATGGTGGTGAGAAGAGCTTTTGACCTCTCTGAGGAAATGGGTTTTGAAAATAATAAATGCGTAAGTGTTTGAAAAGAGACTCCTTCAGTAATGTCTGTCATGAGAATGAAGAGCATTCAAAGTATGACAATGCAAGTGCATTCCACAGAACAATTTTTCTGGTGGTGCCCATATTTAAAGCTCCATTGACTTCAGTGGAGTTTCACCCTTTAATCCAAGAAGGTTTGGACTTGCTGGATATTACTTGCAGTAACACACAACTCTTTTGTCTTTTAGAGTCCCTTACAGACAAGTTCAACAAGAAAATTAATGGAAAGAAGTGTAGGAATGAAAGAAAATATACTAATATTAAATATACATGAGTCTGGACATTCAAAATTTTTATTCCCATAGCATTAATTTCAGCATAAAGCTAATCAAAATTTTCACTGAAAAATATTAATCATGTAAAATAAAATTTCAAATATTTAGCAGCAGAAAAATACTGATTTTCAGTTACTTTTTTGGATTTCTAAAACAAAGAATCAAATTTAACATTCCAAAGTGGGAAGATCTTTCCCCTCTCCCATACTAGCACACACAAAACCACTCTTACCCATATTTTTAAAATATTTTCCCAAATTGAAGTATTTTCAAAAAAAGTATTTCATTTTAAAATAGCAACTTATTTAAATTTCAATGAAGATTTTTATCTCTTTCAACAGTTCAAGTTGAAACTTGAGACAAAACTGAACCAAGTGCCCTCTGCTTTCTCTTACACTTTAAAGCAGTGAGTAATTTTGAAATGCTGAAATCTCCCATGGGAGGAAAATTCTATATTTGAACAGCTTTACTTCTGTGCATTTAAAATCTCAGTTACTATCCTGTATCTCTGGAGGGTGAGGAGTTAATAATTCAGCAAGGTGGTTGGTAAAGGAAGCAGGACCTTCCTCTAACTTTGCTTTATGATGGAGGAACCACTCTTTCAAGGCTGCCTCCAGATGAAGAACAGGTTGCCAGTCTCATACAGAAACCTGTGCAGGATCCCTGCATACCAGCACACTGCTCCACTGATTATTTTCCTCATTCTACCAATTTGGACTCTGAGGAAACTTATCCAATAACAATCACATGCAAGTCAAAAAACTGCTAAGAATGGAAGTTAAAACTCAGTTCTAAGCACAATGAGGTTGTAAGCTAGATGAAATGAAGTTATAGAAGTTTGAACCAAAATCCAAGATTTGAACACATCTTACTTTTGAAAAACTTTACATTCTGATCTGAACTCTGTAAGTTAAAAGCAATTGCTCTGAAAATCTCTCCCAGACTGAACTAAGTGATCAAAATGAAAGAGGGATTCTGCATTTTAATTCCTATGTTACTGCTTGTAAGACTTGTCTATGTACCAGTCCTTTGGAACAGCAGAAATTTTGCATACAACAGTATTTTTGTGTTAGAACACAGCTGGATTGTGTTGAAACCCATTTGGATTATGATGGGCCATCTCATCTTCAGTAAGGATGGTGCTGTTGTATCAATATTCCTAATAAAAGAAAATCTGAAGAATAGTTCCTTGCTTTTCAGCAGCCAGTGTAAATTAGGATACCCCTTAAACACCCAGAACCTTTGATAATCACAAATACTGCTGTTACATTTCCCTTCTCCCAGCATCCTAACAATCTTCCTCCTTGTATGTCCAGCAGCACAGGTAGCAGCTGGGGTCTGGAAGAGGGGGGCACAGACTGATACAGAAATTAACAGTGGCATAAAATGGGTTTTTGTTCTTCTTCTTGTAGCCTTTTGATCTTTTCACACTCCCCAAAGATCCAAGACATTTTATAATTATGACCATAATGTAATGCCATCAGGGATTCAAGAAGACTTCCCTACTGAACATCTAAAGAAGCAATAAACATTAGTTTAAAAACTATAAAACCAAATCAACAAATGGTTAAACCCACAGGTTACAAGGCCCTGCCACACCAACATCCAGTTCTCTTCACTGGGGCGACAGAGGAATGTGGGTAAAATTCCCTTCTCAACCCAACCAGCCTAGTCAGCTGTCAGGATGAAACACAGGAAAATTGGAAAACTTAATGAACACTGTGGCCTAGTGAAAGACAATTAGAAAATCCTTACTCAAACACTGCCACGTTTAGCATGTCAGGTAATGTATGAAAAGCAAAGCCTACTTGCCTAAATCCTTTTGCTTTCCGAATCCTAATCCTGAAGCCATGGAGAACAAGGTAGGTAGCGATTTTAATTGCTTTATGTTTGGAGAAGTACAGCTGCAAAACCTTGGCTTCATCTGAGTAAATTGCCAACAGGCCTACCCTTTTGTCTTGCTTGTCTTTTATTTCCTTTTCCATCCCCCATTCCCTCCTTCCTTTTCTTTGTTTGGAAGAGAAAGATCTGTGCACTTTTCTGTCTCCCATAGTGCCACTTCTTACTGAAGCCCTCTCTGGTTATTGCTTGGGTGCAAGTCTTAGGCTTTTTTATTTTCCTATACCTATTGTCGGAGCATGATTTATATCTACTGCATCTTTGTGATGTTGGTTTGGTTTTGTCCAGTCTAATTAGTTTTCTTAGTAATTGTTCCTTGCAGTTTACATTTATGATGCCAGGGTCACCCTTCACATGCTTCCTGGCTTAAACTGCACCTAATGATAAGAAGTTTTCTCCATGTTTGCAACATGGGCATTGTTCCCTGTAGCAAAGCCTAAGGACAACCATTGTGTTCTGCCCGTACAGAGCAGCTGCCTGTTAAAGGTAACAAGCAAAATGTTAAAGAGTTCACACTGACTTCCCTTTGTTCCATAATCTTGCTACTTCATATTTTTGCACTTGTGTACAGGGTGCATTTCATAAGTCTTTACATTCTTTTTCCCTGAAGCATTGCTTCACCACCTTGCATTGGGTTGAAGAGGAAGGGAGAAGAAACTACTGTGTTCTGTGAATCCAGCTATCAGCCTTCTGTAGGTCAGACAGAGTACTAGCTGTTCAAAAGTGTGACTTCACTTACAGTCATCCTACAGCTTGCACAATTTAACAACACACAGAAAGAACCTCAGTAATTCAAGTGTATCAGAATGTAGAAATGCTTGGCTTGCACAGTATTAAATGGCTCATTAATTTACTTAAAAGAAACAACCCAAAAGCTAATTCCAAATACAAAGAAAACAGTAGTAGCTGGGTTTGGTTCAAATATGTTCAAATAGGCTTTGATCTATGGCCTTCTTAGACTGATTACCCAGAGAGTTAACATGCCATGCAAAACTTCAAGTCCAGCTCAGCACTGACACAGCCTCTCAGAATTTCAACCAAAAAACAGAGTAGGGAACAATGGGCAGCTTGTGACTATGGAGGGTTTATATCCTAGCTGTGAACCAGGATTTCCTTCCTTATTACATGAGTGTTGAGATCTAGGAAAGATTTAAACCAGGATTGATATCTTTCCTGAGACCACATTTCCATTTAAATAATTGCTCTTCTTTCTTAAAAATGAAAACTCATCTCTTGAGTTGCTTTAGCTAATGAACAGTGTGTATTTTAACAGGTATGACTGTATATAGTATACCCTAAGAGAAACACCACAGAAAGTATAACAAAATGTTTCTTAAAAGCTTTTACAGACATCTAGATGGGATATATATCTGGTTTGATGAGGTCTAGAGCTCACTGTGGGTGGGCACAGTCCTTTCTATAAGATGAAAAATAGCTATGGCACAAGTAAGCAGAAATTCCATCCCAAGAGTAGACAAAAAAACCCAACCAACCAACCAACCCCCAACCCGAACAAAAAAAACCCAAAAAACCCCCAAAAAACTGCAACAACAAAAACCCCCCATTTTTCTGTACACTTTCTCTCCAATGTTACAAAAAACATGCAATGCTCTTCTGTGTTTTCCCAATAGAAAATGCTCTATATTTTTCTGTATATATACTCTGTCAACAAACACAAGCTGCAAAGTTGAGATGGCAAAGCTGTCTTCTGCAGGAGCACTGAACACCTGTGTGCTTTGTTCTGTCTTGAAAACACTCTACCTTGCAGTCAAAAAAAAGAAGCCTACCAGTGCAAAACAAATCTCTTACCAGTTTGTTTAATGTTGCCATTTACCACAGCCCTGTTTCAGATGCTGAGGCTAATCTTGAAACACACAGAGATCAATCGGCGGGAAAAGAATCATGTTGGTTAAAATAGGAAATCAGTTCTGGATTGGGCCTCTAGAGGAAAGCTATCACTGCAAAGAAAAGTTGTATCTTCTCATCTTCCTCATTCAGTTGAAAGTTGGACTTGATGATCTTTTTTTCAGTCTTAATGATTCTATGATTTCTGAAATATATACCTTGTTTTGCATTGTGTTTACTCCTTGGCGTGGTACAATTTCAGGGTTCCCTAAATGCTGCCATTAAAAGAGGCAAAAAAATTGTAACTTTAAAGTGCAATACAACATTGTGATAAATGTGGGAAATCATTTCCAGCAAGGAAATGGGCTGCATGAGAATGCAGTATGCAAAAGCCTTTAGCAATTTGGGAAATAGTCATCTTCCTCTTCAGGTAAAAAAGCTAAGACAAAAAGGAAGTATGTTCTCCAAGAAGTTGTATGTAAACTTCTGTGAATTTGAGTCTTAAGTCTGTGCTCCCATACCAGATCTTCAGGATGAGAACTGTGATTTACTGTGAATGAAATGACACCTCACTGAAAAAATGCACCCGATGTCTCCTCTCAGGGGTGGGCACAAGGCTGAAAGGCCCTTTCCTGTAAGGCTGAGTTGAGCACAGAGCTTTTGAGCTTCATATCTGATGCCTGCTGGCTGACCTGATCTAGGGCTGGCTATGGCATCTGAAGAGTCTAGCCCACTATTTCACCCTGCCCAGTAGTGGCCACAGAACCAATGTGACTCGGTCACAGGCAGTTTGCAGCTGCAGTCAGCCACGAGCTGCAGAAGCTGAGGGACTGCAAACTTGCCTCTACTTGTCTTGACACAGACAGGGTGCCCTTCTCCAGGTACTCTGAATGCTGTGGGGGTTCAGAGCCCTCAAGGCAGAACCAAGGGCTCACCCCTGTGATTGCACTGAGTGCAGGACACTAATCCTCTCTGATCTTGCTAATATTGTTTCACATCATTACCTGCCAGGACAGATGAGCATCAGCTCTCTGCTGCAATGGCTGAGGGTGATCTGTGACCCTCTGGCCTTTTAGCTGCTTCTGATCTCCTCCTCTGTTCTCCTGGTCCTGAGTGTTTCAGCCATAGAAGGAAACAAATACATTGCTGTTAATGTCAGGGAAGCTGCTGCACACTATTGAGGGAATATCTGCTTGTTTATTGGACAGGGTTAGTATTTACAAAAGGACACCAATGTGTCACCAAGCATAAGACAATCTTTAGGTGTCAGAAGATGTGAAAGAAATACACACCTTAAGGTTTATTGGATACTTATTTGAAGAAAGTTTCCTAATAGGTACTGCCATTTTCAGGAACTACAAGTGTTACTACTTCGATCCACTGTAGCAATTTGTCCATTCCTGAAGCGAGCAGATACAGTACGCAAGATGAAGTGAGAATTTACTATCAGCGTAAGTGGGGATGGCATTTCTGGGCAATGACAACACAAATCATTTCATTCTCCCCTGATTATACAGCACCTTTGCACACCTGCTATTGCAAAAGTGAACTTCATGGACTGAAGCATCACAAACCCATTAGAAGACAACACTGTGTAACAGGGTACTTCATCTTCTAAATCAGAGGATGGAGAATTAGCTTATAAGCTTTTCTCTTGCTCTTTACCACTCAAGAAGGAGCTTTTCAAGCTTTTCTACACGGGCCAGGTCAATGCATTTCTGTCTGGAGGCAATCCCATTGCTATTTCAGTCTCAACAGCCTCTCAAGTGGAGTCTGCAAATACTGCAGAACTTTTCTTCTGATGAGAATAAAACAGGGACAAGATAAATCATGTCCTCCTGCAAAGTGGTTGGAACAAATCAGACATGTATTTATTGTGTTTTCTTTGCCAAAAGCACAGGCTGAGGTTCTTGTTTCTTTTCCATTTGTTTCTCCCTTTTCCTGTTCCTACTCTGTGTGGGACATGTTCCACTTGATGAGTACTGTTTTCAGCTATTTCTCTTTTTTTTTTTTTGTTAAGGCCGCCNAAAAAAAAAAAAAAAGAGCTCATCTTTGAAAGAAAGCCTAAGAAACCAAATCTAAAGAAATCCTCAGCAACATTCAGAAATAAGACATGCTGTGTGGGAATGGCTTCATTTCAGAAAGTTTCTAACTGAAACTGTGGCTCAAAGAAGTATTCATAATGGCAGTTGAAAATTCTGTCAAATCCGTCTTTCCTCCAAAATTATATAAAGTGGAGATTGTTTGAAGTCAGATTTAGTTTCTCACTACCCAATCTTGGGAATAAATAACCACATGATAGAGACAACCACCCCATTTTCCATTCCTTCTTTCCAGTTCTGTGGGAAACAATCCAAGGTGAGAGGAGGAAAGAAGGGAAGGAAGCTCTGAAATGAAAACAGCTTTGCTTCCCATCTTCTTAACTCTGATTCCAACTGTCTGAAACAACTCAGAGCTGTTCAAGGCATCCACAGCCTTTTCCCGCACCCCGTGCAACTACTGACTTTCACCAGTTTCCAACAACCAGTTTTCAAAGGCATTTAGGTAGCTGAGGGTGAAGCAATAGTTTTCTGGAATTTCCCAAAGTACTATGCCGACTGAGCCTCTGAATTCTATTGACCAGACTTTACATTTTGAAGCTGTTTAGGACTCTTCAGAAAACCAGTTACTTAGTGTTATTTAGCATATGAACGCCATTTCAGCAGAGTAGTTGGCATCTGAGAATGGAATTTAGATCCCCCAACTGCAGAAATAAAATAAAAAAGAATTCCCTAGAGAGAGTATTGGTTATACAGAGATACCTTGCAATATAGAGAAACATGAAATATTGATATGCATATACACCACATATTTTTTTAAAATGCAAACAACACCCCCATGCACTATGTTTTCCATGTAATTGTTTAATTGCCCCCCAAAGCTAACAGGCAAGTTGCTAGCCATAGGTACTGCACAACTTTTCATCTGGAGAACTTTTAAGAATTTCTAGAGAACTTTTAAGAATTCCAGACCTCGTTGCTGGGTTTTGACTTATCTTATTCAGGAGTTTTGTACTTCAGTCACAGTAAGTACCTCTCAATCTGCAAATAATAGTCTTCAATTATTATGGGCATGGATGGACTGGAGATAAGCCCAAGCCAGTGTTCACCTCACACCAGATCTGCATGTCTCATGATTCAATCTGCATTCTGACCTTTAAAGACCAGTAGCCTATCCTCTGTGGAATGTCCTGCTCAATCGAAGGCTGAGAAGCCACTACAACCCTCACTGACAGGTACCACTGAGCTCAAGGATGGCCTGCCTCTCCTTGTGGCCCTCAGACACTGCCCCACTGAGCAGAGGTCCCTTCAGCATCCTTAACCAAAAAAGCAGAGAGTAATGAAAGTTGTTCTCACTTCTGTCCAACAAATCTAAAGGAAACTAGCTTAAGGGCAAGTGAGAGAGGGAGGGCTCTAAAAAATGATCATAAAATACATTTCGTTCCTGACATATACCTGTGGATTATGAGGGAAACACATTCCATTGAATTGTCTACTCACATAATCCTAGTCTTTATATGACTCAAAAATGCTGAACTATGGTATTATACAGAATATATGTCTAAATTAAAATGGGCATATTAATTAAACACCTTCCACCGAGAAAAAAATAATCATATAATTTTTCCCCAACTGATGTTGTAGAACATGAGAAACCTGTTTGGAAGTTTAATTAATGAGCTAATACTGACAAAAACTATTTGAAGAACATTACAGAGTACTTAATAATATTACCAACTGTGTTACTTTTATCTCTGGCAACACTTTAAATGTCTGTTAGATTCAACTTGTTGCTGGTCTACCTTATGCTTGCAAAACAGATGCAGATAAGTCTGAGACACCCCCAGCAAAAACTTGTCAAAACCAAACCTTAAACATGCTTAAACCGTATGAACCTCAGTGGCATTTTTAGCAGGAAAGGTTCCTGAAGACAGATGATAATCAAGCTGCACAGGCTGCAGAAAGGAAAAGGTTTGGGACATTAACCAAGAGCAGCTCAAAGCTTAAGCTTTCTGCATCCCAGCCCTCATATTCATCTCCAGTAGGATGCAGTGATGAAAGCAGCTCCCGGGTAGAATCTAGCAGCCAGGGTACAAATGATGTAGGAAAGGGAAGGACAACCCAGAGCAGGTGAACTCCTGCTGGGTTTGGGCTGCTGTGCAAGTCAATGCACCCCCATTCACATACAGAAACATGAGGGGCATGCATAAATTCAGAGTTCTGATGGCTCCAGGAATAACAGGCCATCCAGAGCTTCCCTGCCTGCAGCAGATCTGCAGACTTGCAAAGCCAACCACATGGTCCTGCAGGACACAAACTGCTAAACTGCTCTCAAATGTCAGTCTCAAAGCACTGACAGCCTTAATTGCTCAGAGACAGCAGCTGGTGAGAGCAGTGAAGATGTTACACACAGCTGAAAAACAACATGGCTCATCACCCTGTAACTGCAATAAATACTACACTGTCTTAACCAACGCTTACTGTGGGCATCTGTGTTCCTGATAGTTTTGTCCCAAAATTCATCTTTATTTGCGTTTGTGCTCAGAGCTAACTGCATTTTTACACAATCATGTTTCTGAATAATGATGCAACTTGCTTGGTGATGAATTCAAGGAAATTAGAAGCAGGGGTTATGAAAAAATTTTTGGCTACAAAATTATTTATTTCTAAATTTCTCATATTTAGTATTTCTCAGTCTTACAATTTCTCATTTTATTCTTATTTCCCTGGGATGTGTATTTCTCATTTAGACAAAACTTTCACTGACACATAGAAATAAATCCAAGGCCAAATCCTATCTTATGCATAGACTCATGATAGGGATATTTTCAGAATGGATTGCCCCTTTTTTTCCTATTCAGCTTAAATATAAGTACTACCCATGTGGGTTTCTGTATGTAAAATCAACATCCATAGAACCTAGTCTGCAGAGCCTGAAACATGCAACTTAATCATTAAAATATAAATGACAATTTGTCATTTACTGATTTGTGTTACTGATTTAAGAGGTATTTTGGTGAAAAACACCGTGTGTATTTCTGATATGGACCTATGATCAAATGCAAACTGAAGGTAGCAATGCCATGGAGATTACACTGCTCTAAAACCACCACATTGGGTTTTTTCATCTTGACTAATAACCTAATTGCAGAGAATGTTTGAACATGTGTTTAACTTCACTTATCTTTGATAAAGTGTTCTCTTTGACTGAGGCCCACAGTTGGGCTTGATGTGGACAGTGTACTTCACTGCTCTGCTGAGGAAGAACAGTGTCCTTATCTGAAGTTTACCTGACAAATTTAAACAAGAAACCTGACAAATTTAAACAAGAAGGTGCACGCTTCACCTTGACACCAGACATTTCCTCAAGCGTGCATGCTTCATACTGTCTTGACTCATACTATGTACTTGAAGTGCATCCTTTGGATCTTCTTTGCTCAGATGTCCATAGAACATCTGCTATTTACCCCGAAGTATGTTTCATGTGCTGTTATTTCCAGGTGGTAAAACACTTGTGCTATCCATAAAACAGAGATCAGAGTCAAAGCTGCTCTTTCTTGCATTTCCAGCACTTGGACTTCAGTGAAAACATTTTACTGAATAATCTGGGTCACAGAACAACATTCTGTGTGATGAAATACAAATATTTTGCAGACAGCATGACATCTTCCTTTTTTTAATTAGATGTAAATGGACTGCAAGGATAGATCAAGACTGCAACAAAAGTAACATCCTGGGGAAAAAGTGATTCTGATGGTTCACCTCAACACTAAATGAGGAAATTTATAAGCTTTTCTTTCAAATTCTGAATTTTTAATGAGGTAAAATCCCACACTTTTCAAGTTGAAACCTTCTGCCTTTGGGGGAATTCCTTCCATCTGATTGGAAAACAAAAAAAATGCAGGTCTATTGAATTTCAGAATGAACAGCAGGAGTAAAAGTATCTAATTTCCCTTAATTGGATTTATTCCCTATTACATTTTATTATTTGGGCAAAGGAAATAAGTGACCACATTCTTGAGAAAAATATTTTAGAATCAGAATGCTATGGTCTGGGAGAAAAATCTCTTGCTCAGTTAAAAATATGTCAAATGCAACTAATGGAAATACACCACTGATATATACAGCTGTCATTTCTGACATACTTGTGACTTGATGAACAAGTGTAAAGACACACATTTTAAATGGTGACTGCAATCAGGGATTAAAACATGCAATCAAACTACAAAAGTATGTACTCAAGACAATAAAATACAACTTCATGTATCTCTATATCCTTATTGAGCCAGTAAAATATCTCCAGAGTAAAACAAACAGCAGGACCAGGACAAGAAGTAAATATAGTTTTTATATCCCTCTTTGTAACCTCAATCTCATCCATGTTTGACTTTTCAGCATATAAAGTTTTTTTAGTTTTCAGCATCTGAAGAGTCCAAAGTGAGTGCCCTGTTAAACCACACAATCCTGACTAACAATGAATGTCAGGAATGACGAGTTCAGCTTGGACAGAGAAGTTTTTCCTCCCAGTCTGGATTTCACTAAGATTCATCAGTTTTGCTCCTCTGCATTCTGGCTGCTGAGGTCATGGTGTCTTTTATAGGAAAATGAGCTGCTTATAAATTTTCAGCTCTGCAAGCTTTGGGAACTGATGGAAAATCCCCAGCCTTAGGGCTTAGCTGGCTAAGAAAACACTACAGCAGCCCTTTTTTTGTAGTCACTCAAATATAAAAGCCTTTCAAAAGAGATGGAAATGCTTACAGAGTGTTTGTCTTGGGCAATCCTTCTGTGCACAGGGACCAGCTCGATTAATTTTTTACCTTACAATGTTTGTCAGAAATTACCCCTGCTCCTCAGGATTGTAGGAAAGTGTAGGGTGACAGACATTATCTGGAATAAAGTCAGATGGAAACTACCTGCTGCAGGCAGCCTGCACTTAGTGCACTGCTGTTTTCCAAAGGACACCACCTGTATGGGATGAGCAGCACTCAGAAACAGACAGATCTCCTGCTCTGGGTCAGAGGCCTGTCAGATCCCTGCAGCATGGAGACTCTCCTGGTGAATCTTATTTTTCCCAGCAGCTTTCATTTCACCAGAGGGAAACTGGTCACTGCTTGGCAGTGAGAGCTTGCACACCCAGCGTGCTGGGGCCAGGCTGTGCTATGGGACTCCTGGGACAAGGATGTAGAAATACAGACCAGGTGATCACAATTTCTCCTTCTGTTGCATCTGCCCTGGAAATACAACCACATCTTTTTTCATATTGAATGACCCACTGATATTGATCCAAGGGCTGGGAAGAACCTTGTCAACATGCTCCAAAATTAAGAGAAGCCAGACTGCCCTCTGAGGTGTGAGTGGTCAGAGCTCTGAATACAACAGAGAGTTGACCTACAACTAGCTGCACCCTTCTGCAAACAGCCTGGTAGAGGAACAACTCAGCGGGCCCTGGTGTCTGGCTGCTCTCCTCCATTCTCTGTGGTGGCTGTGACAGGGCTCTCTCCCCACACTGGCAGAGCAGGGCCAGCTCTGCACACACTGATGTGCTTCTGCCCTGTTCAAATGCTCCCAGATCATCACAACTGAATTTAAAAAGAATGTAATGAATAAACAAAAAACAAAAAAAAAAAAAAAAGGATAAAAAAACAAAACAGATTTGTTTCTTCTGTTTCTACTGGCTTCTGGGGTCTGCCTCATATTCTGAACCTTTTCTTCAGGTTTTTTTCATTCTAAAATGAAATCTGACATCATCACCAGACTCCAAGACCTATGGCTTTAAAGACAAAAGTCCTGTATTATGGGAGTCATTATAAAATGGTAAGAATAACTATACTATTTATTTTCTCCCTCAAAAGTCATTCAAGAAGGTGGGGAACTGAAGCAGAGCATTGCTGCAACTTTCCTGACTAACGGGAACACCCAAAATCTGGCTATGCATATGTTAAAAAGAAATATATAGTTAAAGAACAAGGATAGTCAGAAAAAGATTGAGACCGCCCTTAACTAAATGATGTAACAATCCCTAAAATGCCAATGAAAATCCCTAAACATAAATTGAAAAGTTCAGTGTTCAGATGGTGATAAAAGTGGGGTGCTCTCAAAACTTCTGCCTTTAAAATTAGCACTGCACATGCAATTAGCAATTTACTCCGGAACTGGAACTATAGGCTAAATTCATTTTTTCAGATCAGCAAAATAAATAAAAATTAATTTAGAAAACTTCTTTCTGCCAACTTGTAATCAGCTTCAGACTTTCCCTCATGGAAGCCAACTGGAAGTAAAATAACTATTATCTAAACTGCATATTCAGACTCCTACACTTGAAAGAACACAATCTGAAAATGCAGAAATAGAGATGAAATACTAAGACTATCTCAAGAATATACCCAAATTTCCCATATGAAAGTCACAATCTACACAGCATCATCTGAAATGCAATGGCTATTTATATGTCAGTCCCTGAAAACATCTTGCCACTAAACCATCCACTGACTAATCAATAAGCCCAGTACAGTACGCTCTTTTCCAACACTGAAATCCATGAAATTGACAAAACTGAGTGAATTGCAAGTACGGATTAGCTGGGAAGTGCAAACTGATGTCAGTGCAGCTATTTCTTCACTATAGGGGGGCTGGAACCAAGAGCTTGAAAATCTCTTCATTAAAGGGCAAAGCTCCAACCTTCCTTTCAGTAGCACCCAAACAACCACAGTGACTTTGTGGGGCAGGGGTGGGAGTTATGGGGGTCAGGCTCAGAGAACAATTTGATTCTCAAAATCCCAAAACTATCTGCAAGAAATTTCTAATCAAAGTTCTGCCCTGAGAATCTCAACCTGGGCACTTCCACTGACGTTTTGTGACCTCTGCTCAGACGTGGCTTTTCACATTTCTATCAACACAGCAATGTAATTTACTGAGTGCATTTCCACCATGAGTCACGGAAATCTTACAGTCATTGACTGACATATTCCAAGTGTGAGGCTGCGAGCTAAGTGATGAACAAAGTCCATAGCTGGTCCTTGAGAAAATGGATTTGTGTCTTCTGTCCTGTTTCAGCAGGTCTGGTAGGCTTGGCTGATAACTTTAGCAACTACAATTTCTGTGCAGAGGTGTAGAAGACTAATTTTTGAAATATTGTAATATTAATGAAAATATCAAATACTTTAGGGTCTTAGCTCATAAGATTAGTGAAGCTAACCATCTAATAAAGGTTAGGGTCTATGCCCACAAAACATTACATTGTCCAGATGATTTCAGGGGACAAAAATCTTGCAAGGTTTGCCGTTCATGCAAGGTTTATGGACCTGGTGATGTTATTTCCCTACAAAGTTATGCCTCCATTTTCAACAGCAACAACTGGACCTGGTTAGCAATTCCCAGGCAAGAGGTTCGCAGATAGACACTAACACAGCACCTGGTTTATAATGCCTTAACTGCAAGGAGCACTGCATCATGTCCAGGTTTCTGGCTCTCTCTCATCCATCTGAAATCCGAAATGTCACTCTCTGACAAGAACTGACAAATGAGAAATACCTTCTGCTGGCAGGTGTCTGAAACATGTCTATGCACCTCAGAGTGTATTTTTTCAAGGTGAAAATATTCAAGATGTTGGAGTTGCAGATGAACCTACCAGCCAGCAGCAACCAACAGTACATGGCATAGAAAGGAAAAGCCAGGAGTGCTGGGATAGCATGTCAGACAGACGTGCTGAAGGAGCTGGTGAGTAATACCAGTAGTTAAGTGGGAAATACCAGCCAATTCCAATTGGAAAATGTAATCTTCTACTGTTACATGAGTTAAAGGTAGAGATATGAATGTTGTGCTGAAATGACAGAAATGCAATCCTTCTGAGTGATGACTGGAAGCTGACCACTAAAGCTGACGGGTCTTTGGTCTTCAACAGTTTGTTCTTCCCACCCTGAAGACTGTATCTTAACAGGAGGAAAATGTTGTAACTTTTAGCCTGAGACAGACTCTTTAGAAGTTGTCACTCTCTGGATTTAGTTTTTCAGTAGTTAAAGGACCAAATTACAGATTCAGTGATGGAATTTCAAATGGCACTGCTTGTAATGGCACTGTAAATTTTCTTTTAAGCACATGCACTTCTAATACTTTGCAATGAAGCTTGATACTCTGTATTCAGAAAAGGTTTTCTGTAGGAAAGTCAAAATACAGCCTAAGTAAATAATAAAAAAGAAATTCCACTTGCTACTCACAGAAGAAGTATTCCTTCATTTCTGTGAAAACTGCAATACAATATGTGTAGAGTTTCACCTAGCTTGATGTCTCACCTCCTTCCGCAGAGCAACATCTGCTAAATGCAGAAGTACCTTTTCCAGCATGACTGTCAGTGATTGTTGGGTTTAATTCTGGTGAACAATGGAACTTAGAACAGAGAGGAAGTAAAAATAAATGTTAACTATCTTGCTGTAGATGAGAAACCAGATGACATCTGGAGCTGGCATTATTCTAAATAGGAACAAGGTGCAAAAAGCTACTTAGGTTAGAGGTTTATAAATAACCAGATACACACATCAGGAGGAGGTTGGCAGGTTAAGAAAGGACAAGCACAGCTCTATAATAATATACAACTGAGAAAGAGGGAAAGAGAGGAAATGCGAAATTATATCTGGGAAACTCATTTTTGTTCAAGACTATTTCAATTACACTTTTCATTGTAGATGCTTGGTGTGGTAGAAGAAATCTGCCTTGGTTTATACACTGCCATCATTTACTTGATTCTCTCTGCTAAAGCAAAAGCAACACCACCACCCCCACACCCCCTCCAAAACACAAAGACTAGGACCACAGAGGCAATGTGGCAGAATGCAGAGCATCAGCCCCCCAAACCTCCCCAGAGCACCACAACAGAATCCTGAAGCATATCCTGCAAGCATTTATACACCAACTGAACTTCATGTACTGTGATTAATTTCCCTGACACCATGTGGGTTTCATTGCAGCACACAAAACCAGATACAGACTTACGTATTTTTAGGATCAGGACGTTACTTAACACGAGTCAGCCGTGATTTAATATGTCAGTACTTAATGTGCAGCTTACTAAATGTGAGAGAATTCTGTATTTTGGTGCAGTTTGGGTTTTTCCCCAGAACAGCATGTATGTTGTTTCAACATTGATGCTGCAGTTTAAAACTTTGCAGTTACTGACGTTTATTTAAATAATTTAAAATTGTCTAATGCAGCTGGGAACAGAGATACAGTAGCTTCATATTTAAAAGCATAACCTTTTATACAGTAATAGGGAGCACTAGTGGGTATGTTGCCCATTTATGATTCTCTATCAGCTTCTATTTTTCACAAGAATTAATGTTCTCATCAGAATGCATCTGTATAACATCTTTCTCATGCTGATCAAGTATCACCAATTCAGTGATTTCCTCGTGATCCCACTGCATATGCTGGGTCAGAATATTCAGATTATCATCATTCTTATCTGCTGGTAGAAGAGATAATGCAGCATTTCTAGTCACAAAATAGTGTCACACAAAAAAGCTATAGTAGTAATGAACATCAGGGATGTACAATAAGAAGGCATAAAAAGACCTTGTGCTGCAGGACCATTCTTCTGGACTGTGCTTAGTGCAACAATCTGGATCTAAATAAGCATTAATATTCACAAGGTAAGTGGGTAGTTCACCATCAGTCTTTGTTTGCAGTGTTAGAAATTATGCATTCATGTCATGCATGCCTGCCCTCATGCACAGGCCAAAAAGGATTTTTGTTACAGCATTTAAGCTTTGCAAAGTTGGAGGCAAAGGTTTCCACCCTTGGCAGTAAGCCCCTATACTACAGTTTGTGCTAGGAAGTGACATCTTTCAGGGCAGGATACAGACAGGATCTGTCCTTAGTTGCAAGTCCACCGCTCACTAATTACATTGGGAATCTCTACAGATAGACTTCCCAGAGAAACAGTTGAGACTTCCAGTGACACTTTGGAATAACCTTCTCTGAAAAACTTAGAGAACTTAATGTTCTGATGAGAAATAGTAAGCAGTGCAGTTACTATTTATCACTATATCCTTTAGGGTTTTTTTTTTTTCTCAGTTATGTGCATCAATGCCAATCACTGGTTCAAAAATCAGCATTTCACATGTTCAATTCTGAAACTGTTACTAGGTTTGAAAAGTAGCATCTGAAGTAAGTGATACTCTTTTTTTAACTCTTCATAGTTCAATAAGTTTAGCTCTTCATATTTTTTCACACTCCACTTGCTACTAACTGAACATGAAAGAATTTGTATGACATGTATTGCCTATCACGCAACCTTCTGCTCTTCTGCTCTACTTCTAAATACTCAAAATAAGTTCTGTCTGTAGAGTTTGAATTATACAATGAAATTACAAGAATTGAAGTTTTAACCCTTATCATCCTTATGACTTTACAAATACTCAGATCTGAAAGTTATGTTATGTTAATATGATCTGATGATATGATCTGGTGATGCTGATATGATTAATTTAAAAGTAGTGCTTATGTAACAATACTGACTTTTGCTTCTGATCCAAGACTTGTTTTCTCCCAAGAATACACTCAGTGCACGGGACTGGCCAAAGACCACTGAAATCAATGGAAAGGCTACCAGTGATTTTGATGAAATATGGATTGGGCTTTGAGCATAACACTGCTCACTTCATTGACTCATCACAAGGGCTGAATTTGGCTTAGACAGAGGTAAAGCAGTTCATCCCATTAAAGTGTACCTTTAAGAAACAGCACACATTTTAACCCCACCGTTCCACTCCCAGGAATTTAGAGTATTTTGTTATGCTAGTTCTGCTAAGGAGCCACAACACTTGCACAGGTAAAATGAATGATCAGAACACACACAGTTGTTTCTACTTACAGGTATCTGGCTTGAGCTGACTGTTGGTAATTCCAAAATACTGTGGATTTTCAATGACAGGAATCTTCGTCATCCCAATGATGACTGCATCAGGACCCCCCTCAGAAGAAGATGGAGTGTTACTGCCATTTGAGATGTGGTGGAGGGGACTGGCTGAATCGTCGTCATTGCTGATGACTGAAGAAGGACCTAGAGTTAGAAACAAAGATTTTCTTGTAACTCAGTGTATGGTACTCCTCCTTCAGATGAGTAATTTATCTTTTCTTTTTAATTATTTTGACCAATTGTCCTCCATTCTTATAGTCAACAGCTCTCTTCGTGAGCCTTGTTGACCTCACCTCAGAAATTCTGTATGTCTGGGTGCAGATGGAGAACAGTGGGTTGTGTTTTTTTCATTAGGAACTGGAATCGAAACAAGTTTTTGTACTGGTACATCACCTAGACTAAATGTCAGGGTCCATCGCAATCTGTGCACAGCCTTCCACTGTGAAAGATCTCAAAATTTGTTGAATTCATTCTGTCATTTTTAGAAATAAGCTATGGAATACACGCATTAACTTTTTTACCTTCTGTGCTACTCATCACACAGCAGTAACAGCACAAATCCAAGGAATGCCTGCCCTACCTGGCTTTATAACAAGACAAAAGACACAGAGCAAATGGGCTCATCCTGATATGGGAAGCTGGTAATTTCTGAAAGAAACGTGGTTCAGGGCCAAAATCCAGGGGACAATTTGTACAGTCACAGAGATGCAGAGAAGATGCTGAGAAGAGCTGTGGAGTAAACCTGAAGTCGCTGCAGAGGGGCTCATTCTGCCCAGGGGTACGTCCCATTGGCTACCAAATCCACACTTGAATCTAGTCACCTTCCAGAAAAAGGTCTATTGAGAACAGTAATTCAGTGACCATTTTTGTTTTGTTTTCACTCTATGCTTTGTATTTTTAATGAAAGTGCCACAGAAATAAGACTTTGTAAAATGATTTAAAAAAAATATCCTGCTTAGCACAGTGTCCCACTTCTGTGAACCGCAGGAGCCTTTGAACTAACAGCAAAATCAGCACAGATAACATTCAAACTCCTGACATCTAACCCTGCCACCTAAATTCCACATCACTTCTTCCAGTTTACATTCAGTATTCACAGAAAACCAGAAGCACCATTTAACAGCAAAGAAATTTTGCCTAATCTCCTGACTGAAGAGCCAGCAGAGATCACACATATCGTATTCCACCTCATTCTCCATCCACATTAACTAAGGTTTTGGGGATGAGATTCACATCTTTTAATTGTAACAATCAAAGGACAATGCCAGAAACAGGTTGAAAAAACCACACTCTGGAAGCGCCTATCCTGAAATGGCATCTTTAGCCAACTGCATTTAGCCTTTGGGAAGCAGCAATAGGTTGAGTAAATGTCTCCCCAAAGAAGGGGACAGCACAGAAGACCTTGGGGACAATAAAAAGCTGTGTTTAGTCCAAATCACTTGTCACCCAGGTGACCATTGCAACATGTTGGCGTCCCAGACTGAGTTTTAGGCTGAATATGAGCATTGCAGAGGCAAGGCAGAGCTGATGGCATCTGTGTCTGAAGGAGAGAGAGGGAATGCAGAGGAGAGAGTGAGAATGGGGACCACCAGCAGGTTCTGTATCCACATTACTGAGGACATGAGAGAAGGCAAGCAGGATCCACTGCAGCAGACACACAACTGAAGAACAAGATGAGAAAAAGGACAGTCCCAAGCACACAAAAGGGCAGCTTTAAAGAAACTCCTACTCTTCTGTGGCTCACTGTATTGTTACCAAAATTGCTTCATCATCACATGTCATGGCTCGCAGCAAAAAATCTTAAATATTCTCGCATGTGGCTATTCAACCCTATATTCTGAGACACAAGCATACTCACACCCCTGTCCTGCTTTCATTTCTCCCCATTTGGTTTAATGGTGCATTAAACCAGTGAGGGAAATGTTCTCATTGTTTGAAAAAGTACTTCCCCCTCAACCTGAAACACTAGAAGTAATTTTTCAAATACCTGGCACTTCACGGGAAAGTAAATGTTGACAAATGTAAGCAAAGCCTAGATCTCTGCAATTTATCAAGTGAAATACTCATACCAAGGCTGGTTTTGTCATTACTGATCACCCAGATCCCCACATGATTGACTCTACTGGGAAAGATGCCAGGATTAAGAGTTTTTGGTAAAGATTTCTCTAATGAAGGGCAGAGCCTAACAAATAGTGGGGATGGGTTGCTCAGAGGGCACAGAAGATACTTATGATAAATCACAACACATTCTTCAGATGCATGAGAGTTGTTTGCACAAACATTGAGAGTGCAACCCTTTTAAAACTGCATTCAGTTTTTGGCAGATACCATCCTTATATCTCTAAATTTTCTGAACCTCAACTTGTTGCTCAAAAAAAGCAGGCTGACTAATACACGCTTTCTTGGGAAAACAAAATCCTTTTACACTACAATGCAGCTTTAGTATAAGGATCAAATCCCTTCTCTCACGGCAAATAGGCAAATTCTCTTAAACTGAAACTTAATAGCGGCATGAATTTAAGTTCTTTTCAGTCCTGCTGTTCTCTGCTACACAGGAGGAGGCTCTTTTGCCATTGTTTGCTTCCACCATACAAGCAGTGATGGCAAGGAAAAGTGACCATTACACATTTCTAGATGTTAAAGTGGAATAATGACTAGGAACTCAATCTATTCATTGAATAATTTCTGCAGTATTTCAAGATGCAATTTTGTATGGTGAGCTACTATTTTCAATCAGTATAAACTGCAAAGTACTGCAGGTGAAAAGCAGACAACTGTTCTGTAAATCTACTCAATTAAGCTAACTGGTAAAAACTATTCTTCTCTGTGAAGCAGGTTCCAAATATATTCAGCTCACTGAGGTAGGTGAGGAAAACCTGAAAAATTAGGTGACTTTCAGGCCAATTCCTGGCAGTACAAAACAGTTTAAGAAAAATTCAACCCTAGGAACTTTGCTGCTATATCACTCCGAGATCCTTCTCACTTATTAGCAAGTAAACATCTCATGCAATGGCTTTTGTGAATAGTTCTTTGCATTCAAAAATCCTATTTCCTGTCTATTCCTTCTCTAATTAAGCCAATTAGAACTCATTAGATGGAAATTTTTATGTATCAGAGGCAGCTGACAGAGCTCACATCTTTTCAAACTTCCCCTTTGCTGAGACCTTTTTATCAGTGTGAACAAACTTTTACATAGACCATTTCCATGCTTGTTTATTAGCTAGACTCATCAGAAAGCTACATTTCATTTTCTGAATGCACTAAGCCACATTACACTTACAGACCAGCCCTGCACCTGGCTGTGATATTCAAGTAATGTAAAACCATTTCCAGGATGCAAGATGAGATTATCACCTTTGCTGACAAGAAGTGAGAGCTACCCTTTTCTGAATGGGCTCTGTGCTTGAAATGAAGGGTAATTTCTTGAAGCACCTTGGAGTGTGATTTCATCCACAGGAAATGTGGTCACTGAATTACTTGTGAAAGGCAGAACAAGTATGGTAATTGCATTCAGTCACCAACTACTGCCTCTGGTTTTTACAAAATCTGCTCTTTGTTTTACACCAGAAATCTGAAACTTTTAGACAAAATGTAATAGGTTGGAGTGAAAATCATGCTTTATCAGTAGTCATTAGCTATTGCCAAGAGCAGATTCACAGTTGGCTTAAGCTTTTAAGAAGACTCCAGAGACCTTCTCCACCTTACAGTGTGCTGCCCAGAATCTTCCTTTCATTTCATTTTTAGACATTTTTTCTTAAGCAGACAGACGTTGGAGCCAGACAAGAATCTGTAGCCTGCTTTGGAGAAGATGTGGCCTATACACCACAAGGACAGATTTCTCTTCTATTTGATATTAAACTAAAGACTTGTCCATTTTTCATCACCTAAGCTCAGGAAAAATCCTTTTTGTGTACAAAAAAATCCAGCAGCTCTCTAAAAAAGTTGTGACATGTAAGAAAACCAGTTATATTTGAAACTGATGAGCGGTAATAAAACCAAAATGCCTCCAATTCCCCAGCGAGATGGGGAGTTATCCTCAACACATAACTTGTGGACAGGCGGAAACAACAAACTTCTTTTATTGTACATTCCAAGGAGAACTGTGCTATCTCTTGAATTGTGTATGTCTGCACTGTCCCTGACCCTGGTAGTGCCAAAAAAATTGAGCTTCCTTAGGTAAAGAAATAAAATTTAATTATATTATTTTCAAGGTGTGCTGCTATTTTTGAATAGGCGAAGGAGATTCATGATAATTATATACAGCCTTTCATGTCAGGAAAAGTGAAGAAAATTGGGATTGTGCAGCCTGCAAAAGAAAAGGCTTCAGGGTTACTTAACTGCATCCCTCAGTACCTGGAGGGAGCCTACAGGAAAGATGGAGTGAAACTATAAGCAGCAGGACAAGGGGCAATGGCTTCAAACAGACAGACAGTAGAATTAAATTAGATATTAAGAAGAAATTCTTTACTGTGAGGGTGGTGAGGCATCGGAACAGGTTGCCAGAGAAGCTGTGGTTGTCCCATCCCTGGAAGTGCTCAAGGCCAGGCTGGATGGAGCTCTGAGCAACCTGGTCTAGTGAAATGCATCCCTGCCCAGGGTAAGGGGGGCTGGAACTAGGTGATCCACAAGGTTCCTTCCAACCCAAGCCATTCTATGATGTATTCTACGGTTCATTATACTCCTATCACCATGAGAGTTAATGCAGTTTTAACATGCATGCTACCAAGACCTATCTACACTGCTGTTTGTTGGGGCCACATTTGCACAACACACTTCTGTGCAACACACATCATCCAATTATCCCTGAAGTCACTACTAATGGCTCAGGCACACTGGAAGACAATAGGAATAATAAATATCACTCCTCCCCCACCCCAATTTTACTTTTGTAGTTGGAATTGTGTATTTCCAATGATGCATCGACTTACTCAACTGTTAGGAAGCAGCTCATGTAAAAAGCATTGTTTATAGAGATGATTTTGTGCTGTGATGCCTCAACAAACACTGTTCCTTCCATGAAAAATTATTTTGAGGAGAAGATTATTTTGAGGATGCTTCCTCAATGGACCTTGCACTAGCAGTGGCTCTTAGTTTCCCTGGGAACAAGGACCAGTCTGTGCCAAGACATGGCAACAGCACATCATAAAGTTAAAAGCACAACAGCAAACGTATGCCACATCAGTCAGCACCTCTGCTAAATTCCAAGGCCATACTGAATCTTCTCTCTTCTTCCTTTTGGGAGGGGAGCACTTTTTCACTAGTTAAATACATTGTTCTAAAAAGTAATTACACAAGATTTCTCATCCCGTGAGATTCCCATGTTTGCTGTACACTTTCATATTTTCTGCATGATTAAAATGTAACTATTATGCTTCAGCAAGAGCAGATACTCAATTTTTCCTATTATTAAAGCAGGATCCAACTTTCTCACCAGAACAAACACCTTTTTAGCTTTACTCTAAAAATTGCAATCTTATCTTCTACTCCCTCTGCAAGACAACTAACCAAGGCACACTTTTTTTCTGACTAACGTGCTAAGTTTTACTTCAAATATTCTTTTGTATTCCCAAGTTCAGCAGCTGTATGCAACTGTGGTACCAATCACATTCATGCAATTCTACTAGACTGGGTAAGAAAGCCAGCACAAAAGAAAGCAATGCAATTATAGAAACAATATTGTAAACTATTGGTCTTTTAAGATGCAGTAGGTTGAATATAGGGAATTTAATCAAAAAGTGTAAATAGAGCTCAACGAAAAAACCCAAGAACCAACCAACCAACCAACCAACCAACCAACCAACCAAAGATTGAATAAGCTTCCAAAGAGAAACAAGTTTAGTCTTGCTTTGGTTGGTGGAGCTGTTCAAAGTCAAGTCAGATTGTTCTGCAAATCTGCAGTGGACTTACTAAAACTATGGTCTTTGCAGCTGCCAATGCTTGCAATGAGGGAAAGCTCTAAGCAAGGCACTCCCATGTTTTGTCAGCAGTTGAGCTGTGTGGAGCAATAGCACATCTTGCCTCTACCCAGCTTCCAATTGACCTTTCCTGTCCTGTACCATCATCCCTGCCAGCTACCCAGACAACAACCATTAATCTCAGCCTTTGTGTAGTCATCTCTACAGTCACTGTCACACAGAGTTGTAAAGTGAGTATCAGGGGGTTGATCCTCCTTTGTTTGTGGTGGAAAGAAACACAAGATCACCCTAAACAGCATTATACCTGAGTCCATCCTGCTAAAGCATATTGCTCTTCACAGATCAAACAGTTCATGCATGTCCTTCCACCCTGGAACAGTACACTGAGCCAAAAACCACACTGTTACACATTAAGTCTGTGACTCAGAAAACTAAGACTTGCCAGGCTTTGGTGTTTAGCAGATAAACAATTTCACATCTTCTGACAGATATCATCAATCTGTTTAACTGATTTACACCCATCAGTGCTTGTTTAAGCTTGTATTCTGTTGCTTCTTGACATATGAGATGAGAAAAACCTTCAGACACTGCCCAAGAAGTTCAGTTCCCATCCAAAACAATGCTCCCAGGAAGTTAGGAGAACCTGAACAGAGAGCTGGAGAACATCCTCACATCCAGCAGACAAATACCTCTTTTCCCCACCAGCACGAACTTCTAACATTCTCTGAATAACAGAAGTAAGTAGGCTCCTTGAAGGTCTCTCAAAGGAGAGCTGAAAATCAGGGTTTAAACTCAAGAAGCAGTCCTTAGGAATCTGCTCACTTACAACTACTGCAAAACAAAGTGGAGATATTAGTTTGAAAATCATGATGAAACCACACCAGTTCAATGGTGAACAGTTTTGTTTGGGTGATCAAGGATAAAAGGTAGTTTGCCTTCGCTTTCAGGTAAAAAATCAGTGTTTAGCTTTTTCTCATTTGTTGCAGCTTCACAAGAAGATTAAATTGTTCAGTTGTCATTGTATCGCTTTCATACAGAGCAAACAATCCACATTGTTGATTGTCTTCATTCCCACATGGAATAATTTAACCAATGAATACCTTTGGGTCTAATGAAATAACAGGTATGTTATTTGGCTTTACAGTACCAAATTTTCCGTGTTGCTAGGTGTCAAGATGCCTTTTCCCTAAAACACATGTTTATCGTGCAGGAAAACTTGTTTCAAATGCCTAGCTCCTCTACAGAGGAACAAACACACAATCTGGGTAATTTCCATTGACATGACTATGCACAGATTTTAGCCACTCAATATTTCATCAGGGCTTTTTGTTCTGGCTTTGAATCTAAGAGCCACAGCTGCATATTTGTTTGCTTGGGTTTTATTCTTGTGCGTGACTGTGAAAGAATCCCAGTCAGTTCCTTTCATCTGCCTTTCTCCTCACAACCTCCTCTATACTCCTCTGTATCCATGTATTCCTGCATCCCCTCACACACAAGCCTAGAGCAATTGTTTCTGCAAGGGAGGACTCCCTAGGATAGCCTAGGGGATCCCTTCATAATGCAAGTCACTCCTGAAGGTCATGCAACCTACAGGGCACAAGGATAGAGACACCGGTATCTTGGTCTGGGGCAGACTGGCAAGACAGTTCACCCAAGTTTGCAGCACTGCAAAGCTCTGTAGGAAAAAGGGGTCTCAAATACATACTAAATGTGCTAGTATTGTCTGGACAGGATGAAAGGTGCCTAACCCCTCTGCCTTGGCTTCACTCCAGAGCCAGCTCTCCCCAGGAATGCTATCAGCAAAACCTCAGCCTGTGTCACAAAGGTTGCTAACTTCTTCCCTTTCAGCCAGAATAGAAGGCATTTGTGTAACAGATCTAACAACTGCAATCTGGCATGCATCATCACAGTCTTGTGTACCATAATCAATAAATCTACATAGATCATGCATGATGAGGTATGTGCTACCATTACTTCCACTTTGGAGGCAACAGGAAGAGCACTTTGGCACTGAATTACCCAGCACTGAAGGGGGGATCTCTGTCAAAGTCAGGAGCAGAACCTGGGAGGAACTGGCAGCCCTAACTGTTGAACCATGGAGCCCTTTGGGACACATAGCTCTCCTCAGATACAGGATGAATGGTGGCTGCACAGCCGTCCACTGCTCCAGGGACACATTCACAGTATCTGCAGCTCAGGTGATGTGTTCTGTTATGAAGAATGAGGAATTTACAGCCTCTCATTATTGGTAGTCAAATGAAACACAGACCTAAGAAAAAAATCTAGCTGGCATATTCATCAATACAAACACATGAGCCAAAGAATTAAAGAAACAAGGCAGCAGAAAATGTGAGGAATATAAGAAAAAAATGATTTATCTTTGTTTAATACAGATCATCAGCAGTATTCATTATAGTCACCTGCAGGTTTGGATATCTTGGAAACATGGATAAAATTACAATCCTTCAAAAATACTACAGTGAAAAATCACCACAATAAAAAAGATCAACTGGAATGTACTTGTTGCCATCAAGCAAAAAAATAATAATTCACCTGAAATGAAATCCTTTTTGCCTTTTATTTCATTTAAGAACTATTTAATTAAAAACTGCTTCCTTCCAGACTTCTCATAAATAATCTAAATGTTCGCATTCCCACTCCCAAGACTGGGAATGAAGTCCTCTGTTGTCTAGAAGATAAATACAAAGTGTACAGAAGCAATAAAATCTTCCCCATGCTGCTTTGGCTGTCAGTCTTTACCTGAGAGAATAAAAAAGCTATTTGGAGTAGTCAACTTGAATAATTTTCCAAAATCTGTTTAGTTCAACATAGATAGATGATAAGGCAGATATGCTAGGCTGTGGAGAAAAGCTCCCTGATTTTAAACTTGTATTTGATTGTATGGGGGATTTTCTTAAGGAAAAAAAACCAAATGACACTATTTAATTTTTTTTAAGCCTCAATGATTATTGCTTTGAAGCACAGAGATAGTATCTACAGGCCTCTTCTATTCAAGCACATCAGATGAAAATATAATAGAGAAAAATCTACAAGTACTCAGAGACCTGATGAAAAACTGAAGAATTGGGATTTCTTTTATCCTTAACTAAGGTCTGAGCCTTTCAATGCATGGTTACAGTTTTTGTTGCATGCCTTTGCCGAAAAGGAATTGGAAGTTCCACGACGAAAGTGCATTAAGAAAGGCAAAGGTAGAAACTTCGGAACAGATCCGCAGGAACAGATCCTCCAGAACTCTGGAGTAGATCCTGATTCTGTGAGCACTGGAATTGCTCACAGAAGCCTCAGAAATCTCCACTTCTGGAGTTCTTGAAGCCACATGAGGAAAAATGTCTCTTGGAAAAGACAGAAGTAGAGTGGATACAAATTTAGGATAGAGAAGAATCTCCAAGGATGTTCTTTCATCCTTTATCTTCCCTAATGACAAAAAGGTAGACCTTGAGTGATCTTATGGGAAACACTTCAACAACTTCATGTTGATATATGTTGATTCAGAACTGAAGGGAGCCCAGAGCTCAACAAATACACATCATGTCTCAATGAAATACATATATTTCAGTACATTAGCAGATCATTTTTCCAGCTTGCAGAATAAATACATGTTTAGTTTGGTGAGATGAACACCAGTACTCTACTACAGAGTGGGTTACTCTACTAGAACACACATTGTTTAACAGCATTCTTTACTTACAGTTTATTTCAGTGGTATATTACCCTTTATTGCTTCTGAACAAGTTTCATTAGTGGAAGTGTTAATTACAAGACACAGTAGCACAGAGTGTTGTATAATTTCTTACTTT
Source organism: Rhipidura dahli (assembly GCA_013399225.1). Taxonomy (NCBI): domain Eukaryota; kingdom Metazoa; phylum Chordata; class Aves; order Passeriformes; family Rhipiduridae; genus Rhipidura; species Rhipidura dahli. The sequence continues at coordinate 440,616 of VXAC01006427.1, read as the reverse complement.
CTGTCAGTGCAAGATTATTACAGGTCCCCAAAATTTGCACAGGTTATGAAGTCAACATTACAGTGAAATATATCTCTGAATTTGTTCTCAACAAGCATTCCAGCATAACAGCTTCCAAATAATTTTTTATATACAACCACATTAGCTAACCTTAAACCTGACAGTCTACAAAGAAGCAAAACTAAATCAACCCAAACATCATGCTCAAATTGTAAACAACATCTGCACAAATCTGGTTCTGCTGTTCACTAAACTCTCACTGACATGATCGTATAGCCCAGTTAGAGCTTTTATGAACTTGCACTGACACAGACTACCTCCTCTTCATCTCCAAACACTTCCCATCCTGGAAAACAAGTTTTAAAAATTAAATACAAAGGCCTACCTACACATGAAGAGGAGGGCATGGGAAGGTGGTGAAATAACACTCTACCATCTATTCCTTGTCAAGAAGTTTGCTCTCACCGTAGGTGCACAGGCTTTTGGGCACTTGATGGCCCCACTTTTGCATGTATTGCAAAGGTACTTGCTGGCCTTTGGAAAAGGGCTGCTCAAAGTACAAAGGACTTTGGCACAGAAGACAAGCTGTCCAAAACTAGCCCTCACCGAGCATAAAGCAAGAGACAGCTAACTTTCCTTCCTGGACATTAATACCTGACATTTTATTCCAATTTATATTAGATTACTTTGGAACAATGAAACTGAGTCCTCTTGTGTCTGTGCAACAGCAGTCATTTTAGTGGTTTTCTCTACAGAACCTGTCCCCAAAGCACTGAGCAGCTATACGTATCCCAGGCCTTTAAACAGAACACAGGCTCTGCTCAGAAAACCTTGCTGGCCACCGAGAGACTGGCAAGAATATTCTTCTGTGAAGATTTTTGGTGCTCAGACATCATGCGTCATGAAAAACACTCGTGATATCCAGGTATTTGGAACTGTCTTACCAGCAGACCCACTCCAGTCCTTGTTCTGTGCACCTCTAAGAAATCATAAGGAAAAGAAAAGCAATCATTTTCTGTTGTTAGACATTGTTGCATTATGCTCGATTAGATCTTTTGGAGACTGTTTAAGGAACGGTTCACCTTTGGAGATGGTAGGAAGCATAACAGGCTGTTTGGAGGAATATCCCTGCCAAAACATCTTCAGATCAAAGATGCAGAATTGCCTTCCAACAACACCCTTCTTTCTCCAAGTACAGTTCCTAAGGCTGTGAAGCTTTACACACTCAAAATCCTCTTCAAATGCAGATCTAAAAATTACTACAGTGGAGCAAATGACACTCGTATATAGAAAGGAAACATGTCAAATTTCTGTTCCAGCAGCATCACTCACAAACGATAGGATTAGCTGCACAAATTGACTGTCTTGCCTCTATATGATAAACCTCTACTGCCATTTACAGACACCTCCTCCTCCCTGCCACATGATGCCTCATCTGCTGGAGATTCTCCTGTCACCTCTCTCCTGCCAGCTCTCCTTGAAATTGCTGCTATGGGAAACAGGAAAATGCTGCATAGTCAAACCTATTTACAATATATCAGCTAGATCAGACATCCCAAAAGTGGCCACACTACAAACTGACAGTTTTTCTTCAGCAGATTTGAAAATGGATGCAATAATTCTGAAAGTGGTCAGGAGACAACAAAGGGGTTTTGTTAAAATACTGTAAGCATCCCTACTTCTATTCTTCAGGGCACTGAATAAAGTAGAGTTTCTCTTTATCCAGGATGTTGCATATAATATTTTTATAAATTAATTCTTCTACTGCTTCTGAGTATTTTATCACTATCCCTTAGCATTCTTCTGATGGGTCTCTTCTGCTTATTTACTCACTTCTTCCTTTGTAAAGAATTTCACCTGCCTCTTAAGTGATTCTTTCTTGACCACTTGGCTCATCTACCCTCACTTATTCGAACAGCATGGCCTCCTGTGATGTTGTAATTTTTATGTTAAGATTAAACAGGATTAGTACTTGTTAAATTCAAGTGTTTTAGGATGACATTAATTTATTTTCAGTCTAGTTTCCTCTTTTATCAAAAATTCAGTCATGGCTGTTTCTTAGCAACAGATTTATCAGAACAGATTTGCATGAAAATCAAATACTCTCAAAAAAGGCTGTGCTTTAGCAGTTCCTATTCCTGACTACCATTAAAAGCAAATACTATAAAGCAGAAGAAAATAATTTTGTAATTCCACATGAAATCTAATGAACATATGTAGAATATTGGCACCAATTGAAGTAGACAACCTTATACACTTTCCTAAATAATGTATTTCTGAACTGATCTCCTTGCCTTTAGAGACCAAAAGGAAAAAACAAACTCAAAAGCACAAACCATGCACAGCCACAATCCACTACTGCACTGGACTAGACTAAAAATTGGCATCTGCAATGGTCACACACAGCTAAGTCTCAAAGGACCAAGCTGCAAAAGGCAGACACGTGCACGAAAAATGCCCACACTCAATTCATCCACATCGGTACTAGGTAACCATGAACTGGACTTCAGTGCAGGTATTTCATTCTCTGGAGTCACCAGAGAGCTATACCATATCTTTCTTTCTTTCTTTCTCTTTCTTTTTCTTTCCTTTCTATCTTTCTATCATCACATTAATACCATAATTTCAGTAAATTCCAACTTCTTAATTTTCACTGTCTTTAGAAAGAATCCATTTCCCCCCAAATATTTTTCTGCACCTTACTTCTCTTTGCCAGATGAGGTTTTCATTTTTTTTGTTTCTTTTTAAACCCAACATAGTGTGCTAAATTCCAACTAGCTAGTTCATCACAAATGTAAAGAAAAGCAGATTCAGAGATAGGGTGGAAGAGTCAAACCAAACATGAAGCATGAAATCCTTTGAAAGATAAAATGGAATAGCAATACCAAGAGTCTAATTCCCTTCCCCTTAATATAAACCAGGCGTAAATTATTATATTGACAATGGTTTAAAATTTCCATGAATGAACTAGGACTGCTGTCTTTTTATTAAGAATGATGACAACCTTTTTGGCAAATGCAGTCTTCTGCTGCTGTGGCACTTAGTTGTGTCACTGAAAGGTAGCATCTATAATATATGGCTGCACATGAATTATGTTAGGAATGGGTTAAAGTAATTCATCTGTATTATTCCCACAAGACAATGCCAAAAAGGTAATTGCCCATATTTGTACTAGTACATTATAGAGAATGTCAGTTTTATGTCTTCCTGATGTTTAACTGAAAATCTATAATACCCATTTCTGTTTCTTGCTGAGCAATTAATGCAGGACCAAAACCTGAAATTCCAACTCTGGTCATGCTCAGACAAAACTCCCACTGAAGTCAGTGGGAGTTTTGCCAGGGAGAGGATTAAAGACAGTGTGACTTGCTGCATGCTACCAGACATGTAAAAGCTACAGAGCTGGATTTTAATTATGATGCTTATGGGACTATTAAAATGAGCAAGACATTGGTCTTTCACCTTTCAGTCATGCAGTAATGTGCACTTGCAGAAGAGGAAGAGATGTGAGGCAGACAAGCTGTCTTGCTGGAGAGTGCTTAATGATGGGCTGGAAGCCAGAAGAAGTGAATCCCTGCTGCAGAACATCCCTTCCCTTCTCCTCTGTATGGCCCAATAAGAGGCAGGAAATAGCAATGTAGCAAGCCCAGATCCCTAGCAAACAGCAGTAGCTGGATGGAGTGCAGCAAGCTCATAATCACAAAAAAATACTGAAGCCATCCAGTGCCATTCCAGCACCTGGAACATGCCGGGGCACATGCCCCTTTGGGAGGCTTTAAGCTGGGCCCTGTGCCACAGAGATAAGACAGCTCTAAAGGTAGATGGCAGGAAGCAGTCAAGACATAACAGCTTCACTGAGCTTCTGCCAGGGGTGGGTGGGCCACGCCAGCAACCAGAGGAACCTGCTGTCCTCTAGGCAGGCTCCTGGCTCTGCAGGGACGGGATGCTGCCCTTTCTTGGTGGTTCTTAGGTTTTACTGGCCTCCACTTGGTCATATCAACTCTAATAGATACAGGAAAAAAGTACTTTTTAAAAAAGTACCTTTTGTGTCTGCTGAGCATTTGGGATGGTTTTGTTTGCCAGTAGTTCCCAGAGGCATTGGAATTTGGTTTGTTACAACAGTAACAACTTTTCTCAGTCTACCCACCAATTTCTCCATGTTTTCATGATGTGGCAGCAGTAGCCGAGGAATAAAGGTATGACAGCCTGAAACAGCTAAGTTATCCTACCAGTCTGCAAAAGTGAAGCAAAAAGTCCTGCGATACTCACTCATTTAAATTTTTGAGAAAACAGCAACATGTCACTATAAACTAATTGTTTTAATGAAACCTCATTTTTAAGAGTATGATCACAATAAATTTCTGACCTTTTGTCTCACTAGCAATGCCATCTGGCATCAATTTAGTTTCACATTGTCAAGCAATTATTGCTAAAAAAATACCTAATATTCACACTTAGAGATATTTCTTAAAATTATTAATGAAAAAAAAGTATGTCTAGAGACCACCAGTCCTTACAAAATAAAGATCAGCACAGATGCATTTACCAGCATAGAAACACTGGAGTCCTGAATTTAAAATAAGACAGTCCTGGTGAATTAAACTCACTTATCTGGGTTCTGAAGCAAGTTTCCAAGTATGTAACGCACATAAATTAATTCAATACTAGTAGTAAAAAAAATTACTTTATCCACTTTCTGTTAGTAACACATGACTAAAATGGCAATATATAGCACTATTTTACACCTACATAATCTCCTGAAAGATCATTTTGTAAAAAAAACCCAAATTATAGATAAATACAGATCTTATGTGAAATCTGGCTATTATTAATAGCTGGATTAAACACTACAATAGCTGGGTTAAACACCGCAAACACCTTAAGGTTTTGGAATTAAAACTGCATTGCTTCAACTGGCTGGCATTTCCTTTTTGTGTTACATGATTGGCAGGACCTAAAACCGGTGTTTACTCCTTCAAATGTTAACAGATACAGAATTTCAAGCTTTAAAATTTGCCATTCCCAAATAGTAGGAATTAGAAGTACTTATGAATGACTGTTTAAGCTAGTCTCTTAGCTGATGTGAATTGTTAAAGGCTCTGACTCATACTTTTCTCAGTCCCTACAGATTTTGCGTACCTTGTGGTTTTGCATCCCATGCAGCCACATTCACTGCTGGATCGACAGATCTGTTAGTATCTTACAGCCACCTGGTATAAACAGAAATGACATGCAAGGAGGACATGGGAGAATCAGGCTGCACAAGCTCTGTACTTGCAATTGTGATATGTAGGCAGCAACTACAAAATGTTTCAGGGATGCTAAAGAAAGCAGTTACACATTACTCAGGGGCAGTTCAGTGTGGTACTCTTAGCAGGCTTCCCCAGAACCCTGAAACAGGTAACATAACAGCAAGGTGTGCCTTCAGATAGGATCACATGCACATGCACTACTCCTGTAATTGTAGCCACGACAAAAATCTCAGATGAATTAACACCTCTGATTTGTTTTAGAGTGGAATACAGTGCTGTGCTCTATCTGGGGTCAGAGCCAGGGTACTAGTGTAAACCAGGCAAGCACTGGCACAGACCCTTTACATCCTGTAACATGCAGGTGGAAAACCTCATGAATGCAGTTAAATTTACATTTATACTCTGTATTAAACAAATAAATCTCACAGTAGTCTGATTTATGGCACCTGAAGTGAGGCCTGAATGTTTCCAAAAGGAAAAAAATGGTTTTTGAAATTTCCATTCCCCTCTTAGAAACAATCAAACTCTCTGTGGTTTGGTTGATCACAGAGTAACTCAGTCTCCCTGCCATCAGTCTTCAGTCTCTCTTCTTCCTCTGCCAAAGGTTGCCCTTTCCTAGCTGTCTCCTGGCAATCACCAATCACTGATCAAACTGCTGTCATGTGGGCTATCTACCTATCACTAGTGGTTACAGCTGCTCTCACCATATTCAGACCAAAACCCAGGAGCAAAAAATGTTAGAGCCTTGCAGTTAGGAACAACTGATTGCAGAGGCCATACCAGCATCTCCTAATGACAGGTAACAACTTCACCTAGGTCCCAAGGTAGCTGAGTTCAACATCAAGAGGGTTATATATATACACATTTGGATTCCATCAAAATGTGAAGTTGCAGCAAGCAATGGAAACTTGGCATCTTCATTAGAAAGAAGAGGTAGTTACGATAAATCTTTAGCTTCCTCTTGAAAAGGCATGTGGCTCTTCACACTTTTTTTGAGACATTGATGGAGTCTGATAGTGTGATTCTTTACCTGGAAAGACAGCATGCCAACTCCCAAGGGAGAAACAATGCCAATATACAGGAAAAGGTAACTTGTTGTACCACATAGAAAGTAGAAGGCCGGTCTTAGCATGTTTGGCTTCAAAACCTGTACCTCAATGCCTGTACCTGTACCTGTACCAATGCCTGGAGAAAGGAAATGCTCAGGCAAATCACAGTCAACTTACCTTATTTTGATTCATACTCTCATAAGCAAACAAATGCAGAGTTGATGAATCGGGTTGTATTGTAAAAACATCTAATGTATTTAAAAATTATCTGCCTAAGCAACCAGCAATAACACAGTTGTGTGCAGAAGCTTTCACAATTGCTGCTGAGACTGAGATATCTATCAATGGGCTACTTGGTACCCGAAGACAGATGTCACCAAGACAGGCAGAGAGTTGCATTACAACACATGGGTAGTATCTCAGATTGCCAACCGATTACTTTGGGCTCACAGAAGATAAAACTAAGAGAGAAACTGACTTCCTAGATTATCTAATCCACTGACATTAATGGAAAAATCAATGAGCAGGGCTTCCCAGGAGGAAGCCAACACTGATATTCTCTGATACTTTTGACTTTTGTCTTGTAATTACACCAACACAGAAAGTTTTGAATCTTTATGAAAATGGGACTATTATGTAAATGTTTTCTCCTACAAAGCACAGATTTACCAAGTTTTCACATTTTGTTCTAATTCTGATAGTTGATCTCTACAGGAACACACAAGCCCTTGGAATTTTCCTAGGATTTTTAAGACATTAAAAACTTTTTATGACTATGCACTGATTACACAGAACAAAGTGCCACAGGAATCTATGACGTGGCTAGCCCTATTGACCTTCTCTCTGAGACATCTGGGGATGAAAAGTGTGAGCTAATTTATAATCTCTGACCTCAGCATCATGCTAGGTCTCATAAGGAAACATTAAAATTGATTGCATGGCATGCATCTTTAGAAAAAGAAAGGCAGATTCTGATTTAGGCAGTGAGGTCTATGCTGTATGTCTCCTGCAGTAAAGACATCATAAATACTCAGCATAGGTTGAGAAAAAAATGAAAGAAACATTACCCAGCCCTCAGACAAAGGTTTATATAGAACTGTTTTCTTGGACCTTGTTCCCAGAGGCAGGGATGAAACATCCATTCCTGAGGCATCATCTACTTCAATACTTTAGACACTGAAATTTTGCTAAAACCCTTCAAGGGGAAAACATGGTGACTCTTCAGTGGAACACACCAGTCATCAAGAGACTGCACAGCCAATTGCCCATCTGGAATTTCATCCCCTTCTGATCTCTGGCTTCTAGTATCTAACATGAGCTACAAGACATTATCAAGGAACTGCAATCTGTGGTTGTGGTGGTGCATCCCTCCCTCCCCCAGGCCACACTATCATCGGTATGTGGTTCCCAACATACATTTGCACATTTTTGTTCTGCTTATCAGCTGTCTTGGGAAGGTGTCGTGGCTAGAGCAGCCAGTTAAATACTTTCCTCCTTCTGAACATGTAAATAGCACAGCACTTCTATGGGGCAAAAGTAAATGCAGGTGTGAAATGCACTGCCACAATCATATTCTAACTTACTACGAGACACTACTTGGGGTTTTACTGACTACAGTCATAATGTATTAGGGAACTAGATCTGAAGTTTGCTACAGTGACAACTGAAGACAAAATAATGGCATCAGAAAATGGCATAATATGGATAAAGTATGAATGAAAAACTACAGCAGAAAAGCAAACTGCATGAATAATACAAACAAGCAGTCTTTAAATTAAATTTTTAAATTACCAGAGCAAGAACTTCAAATCATTTTTCATTTGTCTTTCAAATACACTTTATATTCTTTTTAATCACATTTATTTTAGAAAACTGCACAGTGTATTTGCTTTTAATAGGTAAAAACACATTGCCAAAAGTTCTTTCAGTATAACTGAAAGGCAATTTATGTATATATATCACCAAACAGTATTATGTGACTTTTTGCAACTTTCTCATAAAACTGCTATACAAAAAGAACTGCTTACTATGTGCTCTTTATTTTTGCTTTAGAGCCTGATTACTAACATAAGAAAGGAAGAAGCATCAATTACTCAAACTGAAAAGTGATTTTGAATTCATTTGTGTCAAAATAATAATAGAATTATAAACTAAGCTATGAAATTAACTTTTTATTACTGAAGTATTTTAATGATCAAAGTATACGGAAATTACAGTATCTCAAGACACAAATATCCAATACATGATGTATCTTTTTTTCTCATTTAAAAGAACAAAATAAAGTCTTCTACAATAATACTGTTAAGTTGTAATTCATGTTCATCAAAAATAAATCCTTGTTTGCAGTTTTACACTAATTTGGATTATCAAGAATATTAAGACTTTTTATTTCTTATAGTGTTGACTTCTTCATTTCCCAGGCAGTGTAAATAATTATTTTTCACCTTTGCCTTTATTCAGCTTAATTTTTGATTCTTCTCTCTAGATAATAACTTCTTGGTCTATTGAGTCTGAAAACCTTGTATTACAGTATTTCAGTGGCAAGCTTGTTACTACTAAAAAAATATCAAACATATCCCAATCTCAGCATGTTCTTCTACTTAGTATTTTCAAACTTCTAACACTTTATATTGCTTGAATATTTTCTTTAAAATAATTGTATCTAGCAGCGTAATCAACATCAGAATGTACCTCTAATAATTGTCTTATTGAAAGCTCTTCTTAGAAAAAGAACCGACCTTTATACTGAGGTTGTTTCTTCTAGATACTGAGAACACACCAAATTAGCTCCAAAAGCATATTTTACATGGATCATGATAAAAAAGCTTACGTGTGAAACAGACTACATAACACCACAATTGTTCAAATAGGTGAAAAACTTCAAAACTGCCTATGGGCACACAAAGCACGCTTGGTACAACACTCAGAGATCTGGTGAGAACCCAGAGGACAAAAACATGACAAAACATTTCAGAAGCAAGAAAATGAACATGTAATCTGCTGTAGTCCAAAGACAGCACTCACATTAATGGGAAAATATGACATGTCCAAGTAAAAAGCAAAAAAGAGAAAAACTTTGACATAAACTGTGACACAACCATTTCAACATTCTTGTGTTTTCCACTTCATTAGGTCTGTCAAGAAATCTAGATAGTCTGGGCCAACAAACAGAAGTCCCAAAGCAAAACATACCCTTCAAATCACAGCACTGATGTTTCCTCAAAATAGTTTGGAAAATCACCACACTTACTTGAGTATTTAACCAACGAACATTTTTTGTGTTCAGCTCTGAGTAGATGGAAGCATGGCCTGACATGTAAAACTCTGTGTCTTATAGCCAACACCACAACATGTAGTTATTTGACCTGAATATACACACATTTGATCGAACGTACATGTTAAAGATACACACATTTAAATTAAATTAGTTAAATAGAAATAAAACCACTGGCAACAGTTTGGGGGGTGCTTTATAAATAGAATAACCATTAAAGATGGTATAAAAATATAATTAAGGAGTCGAATCTCACTTTTTATCAGAACACAAAGACAACAATAGCACTTTTATAACAACAGGCAGTAGGTGAGGAACTCAAAGACCGACGTATTTTTCACTGCACTGTTACTAATGAAATACAAGATGTGATCAATTTACAGGTAGTGAAAGACACAATGATATGAAATCGTAGAACTTTAAAATTAAGTTAAAATTAAGTTAATCTAAAACATTTCTTATGGATTGTCCAAACTATTATGGTAGCATTTGGGAATAAAAACAATGGTTGCCTGTTACCTACAAGGAACATGAAACAGTTTCAACAACAAGAATTAGAGGTAAGAGTGGGAGAAAAGACTCACAGCTTGCTGATGGATCCCAGCAAGAAATTTTTTAACCACAGAATCAAAGAACGGGTCAGGCTGAAAGGGGCCCCAGTGGGTCCTCTGGTCCAACCTCTTCCAGCTCAAGCAGGGTTATCCCAGAGCACATGGCACAGGATCGTGTCCAGACAGTTCTTGATTATCTCCAGTGAGGGAGATTCCACAACCTCTCTGGGCAACATGTTCCAGTGCTTGGTCACCTGCACAGTGAAGAAATTCTTCCTCGTGTTCAGGTGGAACTCCCTGTGCATCAGTTTCTGCCCATTGCCTCTTGTCCCACTACTTGACTTCCATGATGTGATGTCACGATAGAAGGCAATTTTGTGCTATAATTTAGAGTATTAATTTTTTCCACGTGTGAGAAAAGTATTTTAGGAAAGAATGCTAAAGTTCTATATCTTGATATTCAACTGAATATCAAGGCTAGCTTCCTGTTTTTAATATGAGCCTGAAATATGAAAAAAAGACCCAAGAACAGAGCTCTGAAAGGCAGTGAAAGACATCTAAAGTGTATTTGTCGAAGACTTCGATCATGGGTTTGTGCAGTGGTGTGGCAGCCCAGTTTTGCTCTCACACTAGTAAAGCCAGCAATACCAATAAAATAGCTGTGTTTAAAAAAGTCTCAGGAACAAAATCAGGATTTCTTTCCTGTTTGGTGGACATGCCTGATACAGGAGCCCTACTCTGCTTGCATCAAAGAAAAATTAAAGCCATCATAGGAAAGCCATGACTTTACCCTTTACTTGCTTAAATATTAGATATTTCCCTGAAATTTTTATATGGCTCTTCTCATCATTCCAGCTGAGGAACAAAGTACCAGTGAAAATATGTATGAAAGGAGACAAGTTTCCCCCTGTACTAAGAGATAACCTGCTTAGTAACACTGTGACTTGCTGCCTTCAGAGACTATAGGGGAATGGCCCTCTTCAAAACGAAAGCAGTTTGGCTCCATGCTGCCTGCAACTCTGCTCCAGGCCAGGACACACGTTTATCCTTCCAGCTGCAAAAATATGGACGGTCATGGACGGTTGCTATTAAAATCAGAAGGATATACCATGTCCATACCAAAACAACACACACTCTAATGTGAGCTCTTCTGATCTATTGCTTGTTTTCGGATGAAACTAAGTCAACCAGTTAATCTGGAGGTTGATTAAAAGACAGTACCATGTTCTGCAAATTCAGTCACATACACACTTGTGGAACTGAACAGCTACAGTTATTTCTAATCAATGCATCATTTCCTTTCTTCAGAGCAGATTTAATTTGAATGAACAAAAGAAAAACAGAACAAATGAAAGCCAGCTTCAAAAGTTTGGGGATACACATTCCTGTGGAACTGGGACAATGAAATGGGCTGTGACATGTGAAATACACAACATCAGCATTCATTCTCTGTGCACCCTATAATGCTGTATTCATACTCAATATTTCCAACCACCCACAGACTCTTGCTCTGCAGATCAGATGATGAAAATGTGGCATAATATGGACCTACATCATAATCTGGAATACTTTACACCATCACATAATGATGGCGAAGTCCTTCAAAAGGATATTCCAAGAGCCTGCACATTAGTGTGCAGCTCTCTATGGAGAGCTTACCACAACTCAAAAAGGAAGAGCAGGAAGCAGAACTACTGAAAATTGGAAGGAAGAGAAGCCAGAGAGAATGATGGAGAAGAAAATACTAAAAAACCTTTTCTACGCTTTTGGGGTTTTCTTTTGAAATAAACAAGAACAAAATACTTAGCTGCTCAGTCCGCTATTAACTTTTTATTTATTTCTAATAATAAAATATTAATAATATTAATAATATTAATATTAATAATAATAATCAAAAATTAATTATTAACTAGAAAAGGATGACTGAAATAAAAAGATCTCAGAAAGGATGATTTTTTTAATCGGTCAGGTAACAGCTTCCAGCTTTACAAAGCACTGGCAAGTCTTTAAGCATTTAAATAGACACAAAGAAAGTGATGGTCTTCACAGTGATGATTATTTGTCAACCTAACATGAACGTCTGGGTAAAGGGATTGACACAGTTTGTATGAAGACTGCTGTTTAAAGAGCCACATGAAAGTGCACCAGTCATTCCCACAGGGCAAAATTCTGTAAGTTATATAGTTTTTGAAAACCCAGGCTTAGGAAATGGCTTTCCTAGGAAAAAACTGATTTTTTAGTGATTCCGTCAACAGTCAAAAAAGAAAAAGCAATTCCCACAAGAACTATTTGAAGTAAAATTGTTTTCAACTAGCTTTCCACAGGCTTTCTTGCCACTGTCTGCTGTTCCAAGGAACTTGATCCTGGTCCCACTGAAATGCATGTTTTTCTCCACTGGTGCCTGGGACAAATCCAGCTGGTAGACAAAGGCAGTGGAAAGGATGAAGACTGCCTTTCCCAGGTTAGGGTACTCAAGACACATATTGCCATGAAAATGTCCCATAGCAGCCTCAGTCTGCCCTGGCTATGAGCTTCCATGACTCCCATTAAAAAAGAGATGGTCCCTAGACACCTTTCTTCAGGAACAGAGTCTGTGACTGCTCCCACTTCGCCTTTCGTGGCAGGCAGCTGCAGCAAGCACAGCTCTGATCTCTGCCTCAAACAATACACTTCTCTGCAACGTAGACCTGGCCACTGGTCAAACTTCCACCAAATTCAACAGAAACAGGTTTGTTTAACAGACTGGATGACATGACTTGCATCACACCAAAACTACCCCAGCAGTGCTTCCTCTCTCCAGGCCCCCAACTAATCTGCCCATCAAACTGCTCAACCGCTTATCTCAATATGTCTCTGGGTATATTGCATATCTACTTAAAATAAATTCTAGTACAAATAAATCCCTTCTAGCAGAACATTAGAAATATGCTTTTATTTTAGTTTCATGTCTGGCACAGTGAAAAAAATAGCAACTCTGTCTTTAGACATTTCATAGCCTTTTTTATTGCTCAGTGAAACAATATAAAAGCTTTTCAATGTCAAATCCTGGATGTTCATCAACTTTTACCATGTTAATGGTTCCTGTATGACTCTTAGTTTCAGTCTCACTTTATTTTAAGGAGGTCAAGAATTTGTAATTAAGTGAGCCCTTTGTAAACCAACACCATTTGGGCAGATCAGAATCTCTACAGTTACAAGCAATGTCACTTACAATCAAGTTGAAAGACAGAAGCTAGTGGGTATCATAATTTCCATGTTAAAAGTTTAGCTCCCTTAGCTTTAAGAGGCTCTGTCCACATACTGAAAAGAAACCATTTCAGGAACACGCAGTCTTTTTCCATCAAGCATTAAACATCTGTGCTAAGACATTATTAGTAACAAATCACGTGCTGTAAGCCGTAACATCCTATGAATATCTGCATCAAGTAATAATGCACTGACTGGCTAACATAATGTAGTACAAAATAGGTAAGAAGGATATTCTAGAATACAGATATAAAAATATATATATATTTCAGTGGTGCATAGATCAGTTGTTGTTTATTAAAGTTACCTCCATGATTACATGAAATCCAAAATACTGTGTCAGTACATTCTAAAACATTTGAAGGCCAAACCTGCCCTATCCAAAAAAGATGAACTGCAAAGTGCTACAAAATAAATTACAAAAAAATTATGTAAAATCCCCAATCAATAACTGTGCATATTTATGCATATAAATATTATGAATCAGAAAGAACTACCTTTTAAAATTAAATATTTCAAAAATCAACTGCCAAATTCCAGCTTTGCAAGTTTGCTTTTTCCCTGCCAAAAGAAAAGGGTTCAGATTCGCACCTCATTTATTTGGCAATAAATTGTGAACACATAACTGAAATATGCTGACTTTGTCCCAGCAAAACTTCAAACTGGAATTTGGGCTACTGGGTCAAGCTCTGCTCATGATCCAACATATGTTTGATGTAAGTCCACTGACTTTAGTTCAAATAGTGCTGTTATGATGATTCTCTACTGATTTAGAACACACTCTATGACATCAGATATTATTTAAACAGAAGGCCAGATGCATGGATAACAAAGAAGTATGAGAAGAAAATAATTAAAAGGAAGTTAAAAGTGAATAAGTAAGCAGAAGAGAAAGTTAAGATCTCTGGAAAATAAGACCAGGTCCAGATAGACTTAGGGAAGAAAAAAAGCAGACATTCCTAATAATCTTTCTGAGGAACAACAGAACACTTGATGACATCTAACTTCAAACAGGAACTATGATGGATATCCTTAATTGCTGCCATCCCTCCCCAAATCACCACAGTATGTGCAGGGCGACAAAGACAACACGATTCCTAGGTCATCAGTAGACTTCCAGCTCTGTCCTCTTCTTTAATGTGGGGAGTAGAATACATCTTTGGGACAGATTTTTAGCAACTGCATCTCCCCTTCCCTAAACAGTGGAAAGGGAAAAGAAATATCTCCCTGCACAGGCCTAAAAGAATGCAAATGTGGACACATTTCTTGACTAATAAGGGTATTTCTGAAATTTGAGCACAGCAGGAATAAAGAACTTGAATGCAAGAGACTCAAGAGAACACAAGGAAAGAGCTGAAGGATTAAGAGTCTCAGAAGGCAAAAAGCAAGCAAATACACAGAAATAGAACAAAAGAGTCAAGACAGTATTGTAGAAAGAGAAGGATGGTGTATGGCCATAAAAGACTGCAGTAAAAGAAAAGGCAATATTGTTACAATGGAAGAGTGAAAATGGCTGAAATTAAAAAGAGGTAAAAATGAAAAGCAAATACAGGAGGGACAAAATAATACCATCTCTTCTTTTTGACTAAACATAATTGTAAGGAATTAAAGACAAACCATATCTCAAAAATTTAACCAGAATACACAGAAACCTAAGCATCTACCTCAGTCTTTCACTGCTAGTCTTTGTAGCTCTCAGTTAAAAAACCCCCTGAAACTTTGTACTTCTTACAACTCCCTAAACTGAAAAGATCAAAGAAGACCCTCAGGATTTGATACATAAATCAAATGAAAATTAATTTCTAGGACTATATCTAAATGCAGTCCTGCTCTTCCAGTATGCCTTCATTTAGCTTTACTTGTAACAGTGGACTCTTCTCTGAAGTATGGTGAAGCACAATCTGAAGCATACGTCACAGTTAAATACAGACAGTTACACAAGCCTCTAAGTCCATGGCCTGAAGGACCATCCACATACTGTTGTTATTCGTGCTCTTGGCTCAGAATCAGCATTCTGGCCTACTACAGATTTGCATGCTTATCTAAACTTAGGGCCTATCTTGAATAAGCACAACCTAACTGAATGTCTAAGTGATGGCACTGGTTCAATACCCAAACACACCACACAGTATTGCCACCTTTCTGTACACAGCTTAGACTCCCCACCTTCCTGGTAAAGTCAGCGGAACTACATACAAAATAAGATTTGCAGGGTCAGCTCTGCAACTTACTGCTTCAGGAGTTTAAGGCCATATCCTGCAAATACACAAGAACTTAACTTTAAGGATGCGAGCATTCCCACTGAAATCAGTGAGCTTGCACACACATATTAAGCACTGTAGAAGTTTTGCAGAGGCACTAATTCAATAAAATAAAAGCAGCTTTGCAGTTCACCTTCGATAAATATTATTTATAAAAACAACATCTTTCCAGTTAAGTTCAAACAGAAAAAAAATTGACAAAGGAAACAATAAAATGAAATTTCAACTTAATGTCATTTTGGAAGACACAAGGCAATAGGAAAGACTGTGGTAGCTTATTTCTGGACTTTCTTGAGTGTTTTTAGCTGCCTCAGGGCTTCGCTTTTCCCTACTCTTGGAGAAACAGCTACTGATTTGAATGTACTTCTATAGTTCTCCAAACATAACCAATGTTTAAAAGAGAAATCCAAGGGAGGTGGCACTTCACTGGGTAAGAATACTGTCCACTCCCTACAGTGCAGCACACAGATTCCACAAGCTCAACAGCCCCTCTCTCATCTTTTCCTTATTTCATTTACCCATCCAGTGGGATCTTATGAAATAAAACAAAACCTAAAAGAAACAAAATAAAATGTGAGAAATCATGCTTGAAAAAAAAGTCAAAGAAAATCAATACAAAAGACCAAACAGAAACGAATACTTGACAATCATATACACATTAAAAGCAATTAAAGCATACATAAAATGTTACATAAAAACTGTACATGAATTTATGAAAATGGCAACATTATCTCTATCTTGTGGCTAAAGATTTTGTTAACTAAAAATGTATAAGGTGTGCTATCCATTTGTATTTAACATGTCAACATATCCAGACTGAGATGCAATGCAGTAAGTCTGGAATTCTCCAACCAGGTACTGTACCATGCATGGGTTAGAAAAACCTCAGCCAGGTGTTCTACCTTGTGCCAAGGTTTATGGTGAACAAGCCCAATGTGCACAATCAAGTTCTCAGCCTTTAGTTTGGTGCTCCAACTAAATGAAGTGTACCCTGCTATGACACAGAGTTACTCTAAGTACATCACCAGGATTCTGTGTCTTTTGTTTCACACCTTAGATCTTGGCACACCATCCTTTCTGCCTGCTCTGAATAGGTTGCTGCCCTTAATGTCATTAACTGCCTCTGTAATGGCAGAAAAAAGTGGAGCTGGGGGAAATATTACTCAATTATCTTGAAATTAATTGTTTTTAAATACCACCTGGAACTTAAAAAATCAACAACTAAATATGATGGCACACTGAAATACGTAAAAATCCCCAGTTCTGTTCTGAGATGAAGGAAAAACCTATCCCCCAAACCTTACCCGACTGGCTAAGGCTAAGAATTTTTTTTA
Source organism: Rhipidura dahli (assembly GCA_013399225.1). NCBI lineage: Eukaryota > Metazoa > Chordata > Aves > Passeriformes > Rhipiduridae > Rhipidura > Rhipidura dahli. The sequence continues at coordinate 423,649 of VXAC01006427.1, read as the reverse complement.
AATGCTACAGAGGGCTCTGTGTGGAATTCAACTAGCTGACTTTATTGCACAAATACTTCCTAGAACAGCATTGCCTTACCGAGTCTGTTGTTATCTGATGCAGTTGAGTTATTATGTACATCATTGTTGACAGCCACCATTACTTGTTCTAATGACATTTGAAAAAAACACATGTGAGAGTTGTACTGTTAGTCAGCAAATGTAAACTTCAGTAGTAGTTTTTGTCTGGTTTTGTCAGTTTTTTTAATCTTGTTTTAATAAGTTCTCAATGTTTGTAAAGACTGAAAGCTTATCCATATTCCACAGAAATCTAAACAATCCAGAGCCAAATCTTGATTTGCTTTCAGTGAATGGGACTTATCTATCAGTTTCAAGAGAAGTTGAATTTGACAGTTAGTAACAATGATTAATTCATTTACATTGCATTTTCTTGTTTGTTTCTACCCTGGAAGCAGGTAGTCACATATACAGAAGCTGAACTTGCAAGCTTTGTGCCATCCCACATTTCCAGAAATGTCTGGCAAAATGCCTTTTCTTTGAAACAGTTATTAAGGTCTAGTGTAAGGTGTCAAAAGACCCAAGGGGATTTGCTAATTCACAGATAAAAATATAGCATCAGTTGAAGAGAGGCTTATTTCAGAACACTAAGCAATTATCTGAAAGATGTTTAGAAGTTATAGGTTAGAAAAGGAGAATACTATTGGGGTTTTTGATAGTCTACAATTAAAAGCTACTGCATGGTTGCTACTTTCCTCTTGAAATTCGTAAGTCATTCAGATATCTTCCAGAATTTTGTTTTCTTAAATGTGGGAGATTGCATATGTTCTTGGCGACTTAAGACAAAGGACATGTACATGTATTTACATAAAAACACACACTTATACCACACTTTTAACACCAGAGCAAATCATTGCAAGGGAAAGCTTTTTTTAACTTTTAGTTTATTCCTTACCTGGTCTGCTGCAGTCACAGTGAAATCGTATTGCTGTGTTTAAAGTCACCTCTGAATTTTAATTTGAGAAGTTGTCAACTAATGAACTACCATTTAGCGTACAGTACACAGGCAAAACACAGGTACAAAACAGATCTGCTTACAACTCCTGCGAACTTCAGATGTTAAGTCATGATGGGGAGCAGGCAGGGGGAATGTGGCACAACTATTTTAAGGAAGGCAAGCTGATGTATTCTTGTAAACCACCAGAGGTGCTTAGGGACACGGTTTAGTGGTGGGCTTGGCAATGTTAGGTTAATGGTTGGACTTGATTATCTTAATGGTATTTTTCAACCAAAGTGATTCTATTGCTCTATATTCTTAGTTGCATTTACATGTATATTAGTAACCCTGGCAGTTAACAGTGGCATCTAAAACAACCATTATGGAAGAAGACTCAGACCTACGACTGAGCAGTCTACACCAGTCAAGAAGTCCACAAGGGAGTCCTGCAAGTCCTATTGAAGGCAGAAGAATTAATCACAATAAAAACATCCTTTAAAGAAAAAAATTGTTAACGGAAAGGAGTCCAAAAAAAAGAAAGAAAGAAAAAAGTTGAAAGAAAGAAAAATGTGAAATAAGACAAGAGTCTATTAACTTTAATCACTGAAACATAGAAAGAAACCAGGTGCAGTACATAGAAATGAGAAGGATACATGAATACAAAATAATTGTGGGGAGTAGGGTGGAAAGGGACAATGGAGCAAAGGAAACAGGACTGAAATACAAAGATGCAGAAACTGAACAGAAGTGTTTCAAAAAAACAGAACTTCATTTCACTGGATCTCTGACTATTTGGAGACACTGAGCTAACAAAGGCAAAATACTATGGGCAGTAAATATTTAGAAACTGATTTCTCATGTCCTAACTGCCAGCTCCCCATTTGGCTTCTCAAAGTTCAAATGGAGTCAGGCAGGTGGAGGCAAAGCCTCATTTTGGTTTGAGTTGCTGCTGAGGCACTGGATTCTGAGTTTAATATTAGTTTTAAAAGAACACTGCTGTTATATAAGATGCCACTCAGACTTGCAGAGGAAAGTACACTAAAGAATAATAAAAAAACCCCTTCAAAATGGAAGTGGAAGAGAGAAAAAAAACTATTCATCTTCCCTGTACAAGGAATGACAGAACTACACTCATCCTTTAAAGGAACATTATGTATCTGTCTCTCTGAAATGCAAATTTGTCCAAGACAGTAAAGAAAATAGTAAGTAGTTTAAAATGTAACCTGGTGATAATTTTATTTCCAATAGCAGCTCTTCATTCAAAGAGCTTTGAAATCAGCACTGTATTAATTATTAGTCTTTAAACAAACATCATAAAGAATCTGGACTACACTATTTTGGGAACATCATATTTAAGCCTAACTGCTTAACAGAAAGTGTAGTTTGAATTATATTATTAATAAAGATCTGGTTTAGCCATAAGTGAGGACTTTTTTTAAATTCTACTTTCTAGAAGTACCACAGCTGACTATCTCATGAACTTTGCAGACCTGTATCTCAGGTACTGGATGATCTATGTGTTCTATGAGTTTACTCTGATTGGGAGTTGGATAAAATGTCACCAACCAGCTGTTCCTAGTTTTTCTATTCATTAGAGAGGAAAGCATAAAAGGAAAAGCGTAACAGCAAACCCCTTATCTTTATACCTACTGAACTGGTTTTGAAAGAAGAGCCTTTCATAAACATGATCCTTTTTATATGTAAAGAAGTGAATAAATGTCCTTCTTCAACCAGCACACAACAAAAAACTGAGCAGTCAACAGCATCATTACATCTTCTGCATCATAACATCTAACTGCCAAATTTGGGAAAATCACTGTTCTTGGGATACTCACACATTCACGGACTCAATTTCTACCTGCCCCAGCAATCTCAATCACACTTCTTCTCACTGGTTATGTTCCCTACAAGGCATTACCTAAGTCATTCAGGAAGGAAAATAATATATGATGGTCATCTTCTGAACGTTTTTCAAAAAGCAAGATGCTAAATTTTAGTTGTTTAAAATCCTTTTTGCTCCAACAGGATTTGAAATAATATATTTCAATGACTTGTACATAAACTGGAAGTCTAAAGTCAGACTTTCCTGGTCATTACCAACCTGACCTACACTCTGTCAGAGTAAAGTCAAGTCTCCCATAATGATGATTTAGCTGACTAAAAATCTAAATTTTACATACTCATTTGCCAATTATGTCTCTACATATGAGTTGCATAAATTTGGAGACTATGTATCTAAATGCAATCAAGGGAAAGTACAAGCAAAAGAAGTGCTGAATGACTGAAACTTTCTGTGATGTGAAGTCTCATTCCATCTTCTCTCTTCATCAAGTGCATAAGGTTTATTCTAATATTGTGTAAGGTTTGCATAAGGTTTATTCAGAATATTGTTTGTGGCCTTGATCCAAACAGAGCACTTTGAATCAAAAATCAATTAACATTTTTACTTTTTCCAGTGTGGAGAAAATTGAGCATACATGGTATGTATCTCTTTATTCTTTTTAAAAGAACTGTGATTTACATGGAGAAAGTTCAAAGTGATGAGTGGAAGGGAGGAAGGCAAAGGCAAGATGTATCTGCATTACCTAAGAAAGTATTCCTATACAATTTGTCAGTTTCTTGTTTCAAGAAGGTAAGACAATGCAACAACTTATTCCTAGTTTTATTGGCTTCTTGGATCTGAGTCACTGCTTCAAAGAGCAGTGCTGGCTAATGCTGCAGCAAAATCAGGACAAAATGTCACCTAATTTTTATTCAAAAGCAAGAAGAGGCTCCTGGATGGATTTCTGTAGAATTTTTGTTGCATACAGAAGAACAATATCTTGTCTTACAGAGAAATGCCTACACAGTAGCAGAAGATAAAGTTCTCTGAAGAAACCCATACCTTTTCTTAGGATTTTGCATGCACTATGCTCAATACTGCCTTTTGTTTCAGAGCACAAAACCATAAACATTCACTACAATTTTTTCCTTTCCAAACATTGTTTTTACCTCATGAAGTGCTAAGACCATGCTTTTAATTAATATATTAAGAGCCCTCATCACAAACATAATTGCTCTTTTTTTTACCTAAGGATAAAAGCATGTGTAGAAAACAAACAGATCAACTTATTAGAGGCCAGGGATTCACAGAAAATTCTGTATCTGAATTACACATTATTCTCTATTTTCTGATCCAATTTTCCCATAAACTGAATTTACTGTGTAAATGGGAAAACTAGGACCAGAAGAGACTAAACACTCTGACCCATGAAGCTATACATCAAGATAAAGAGTTTTTACTCTCTTGCGTGCTCCAACTGCTTACAACAGGAAGGCAGCACATAATACAATATCATGTTAAACTCAGGACTATTTACAGTAACCCAAAATGAAAGAAGTTTTTGCTCTTCTTTACAGTTCTTCAAAGTATCCAGTATCTTATAAAAATTTCTTTTCTACTGTCACTATCTCTTCTTCTAACGTTTAAATTTATGCTCCACAGATAAGGATGCATAGTCTGCGATTTTATGGATGCTTCCACCTGTATTAGATTTCCAAATAGGCATAATAAAATTGGAGTCATCAACATCAGTATTGCAGCCAGTATCCAATCTATTTAATGGTTTGTTTCATTAATCTAAAAGTTCATGAAATGAGAATGGCAGTCAAACAGAATTATATATACTTAAGCAGAGAACCTCATAAAGCTGTTCTCAGTGTAAAAGAAGTTAGAGCTAAGAGATGGTAAAACTGGACCTTTTTACTCACTATTTTAGAGACCAACTATATTTTGGATTAACACTGCTAACAAGGATCATTTAATGTCTTAATCTGTTTTTCCTTAGTTTGATTTGGAGTTTTGATTTTATTTCCCAGTATGATGAATTGGAAGACATGCTCATTTTCCAAGCAGGCAGCAGAACACAAAACATTTGTGCTCTGCACTCTTACGGAGAAAATACTGTGTCTTTCTCAGTAAGAGTCATTACCCTCATGATTTCCAGCACAATATCCAACAGAAGTTTCCTTTTACAGCACTGTCGCTCACGCTGTAGATGTTTTGCTTTCTATTGATTAGTGACAGTCAAGGACATTAAGAGCTGAAGCTCAAACCACCACTGCTCAGAGACAGTCAGTACATATATTTTGCAGAGCTTCTAATTCAGGGACAGTTAAAGTAAAAAAAAGAGAATGTGAACAAGCAACTGTTCAGAAACTGAAACAGAACCCAGCATTAACAGCAGCTCCCCACAGAGCCACAGAAAATGTGCATTAGTAGAAACCCAGTTCATAGGAAAGAGTATAGCAATTACTATCTGCATACCCATTTTAAAACATGGATTTCTGTGGGTTATTTTGCACTTCATTTGCACGGAACACTGTATGCCTGAAAGACCAATCAATAAATCAAGGGATGCTTTCTCAAAGCTTCATTGAAAAAGAAATAAAGTAAACTTCTAAAAAGTCAAAACTGTCAGGAAAGAAGGCTCTTTACCTTACGATGTCCCTAGAATTTGTGTTTAAGGCACTCATTGGTAGGTATGTAAAATACAAAAATGCTACTACACAGCTACAATTTTGACAAGTATCAGTTTAGAGCCACAAAAAAGAAGATCACAGCAGTTGAAAGACGCAGTATAATTGTCCTGTCCCTTTGAAAAAGAGAATCACTGTCAACTTTGAAACCACGCTGTCTCTACCCAAATATTGAAGACAACTCTACCATCCAGTTAGCTGGAGTAATTCCAAATATTCCATCTTTTCAATACATGACCTTTTAACAAGACAGTCAAGCAAGTCAGTTTTTATATACAAATTAGGGAAATAACAATGCTCGCTACAGTACGAGTTATGGAACTGTATCACATATGTTCACCTATAATGGTATTATTTTGTCACTGTTGCCTTATAACAATATTAACACCTTTGATCATTACAGTCCTCGTAGCTGTTACTGAGCAATTCTCCAGCTTCCTCGCTATGACATTTTACCTTGCGTCTGTGAAATCTGAACACTTCTTAAAAGACGTATCTCATAATCACTCAGGGCCTCTAGTAAAACAACTGTGGGGTTTCTTCATTAATTTCAACTGCCTTCCTTTACAGTTACTACTAATCAAATATTTCCACATGGCAATTAATGATCTCTATAGCAGGAGCCAAATTCCAGCGAGTCCCATTGTTAACCCTACATGAAGACAAACTACAAAATTTCTGTGCATCCCTTCTTCCTCCATCCTCTGCAGACTTTTAGGTCCAGGACCAGGGATGACTGCCCCATTTTTAGACAATCTTGGCTCAAGTATTTCACCCCACAAATTCTCTCCTGATAGAAAAATTACGACTGTAGGTCCCACAGGTGATCAGGCCCACACAGCATGTGTTCGTGAGAGGCTGGTTCTGCTTGACAAACCTGGTCTATGTTTATGACAAGACAACACACTTAGTGAAAGAGAGAAGGGCTACGGATGTTGGCTGCCTATACTTTAGTAAAGCCTTTAAAAGCATTTTGCACAGCACTCTCCTGAAGACACTGCCTTCTCATGGCTTGGATGGGTGCACTGTTCTCAGGGTTAAAAACTGAATGGATGGCTGGGCCCAGAAAGTGCTGGTGAATGGAGTTACATTCAGTTGGTGGCCAGTCACCAGTGGTTTTCACAAGGGAAAAACACAAAATACTGAAAAAATGCCACTATTTATCTCTTACCATAAATCCAATGTCACAGAACAGGAAAAACACAACCTTCCAGTTGCCATCCATTGAACCTTAACTAGACTAGTCCTCCTCCACAGTAACACATATTTTTGGAGGTGAAGGATAAGGCACAGGATGTTTCCTCATGAACCTAATGGCCTGGTTTTACATCCTTGAAAAGTCACCTCAAAGTTTTTCACACATCGTGCAGGTAGTTTGAAGAATATGCATTCAGACCTGAACCTATTTCAAGGCTCCATGAACTTTTCTTTCTCCCTAGATATTAGCATATGTTGGAATCCCTCCCTAATGCAGAAGATGAAGACTATTTGTAAGGAAAAATACTGCACAAAACAGTACTAAATGAAGGAATCTGAATCTTCCAAACCAACAGCTACTTGGAGTCATTGTGAAAACAATGAGCACTTACTCCAGTCTAGCCTTGCTTTGCTTCACTCTGTTCTCAGTTTTACAAAGACACAAAATAGATCTCCATTCAGAGAAGCACTCTTCACAAGATAGACCAAGGAATGAAGAAGGAAAGTGGTCTTGGGAAAAAGGGAAGTTTTCCACTCTCCGTATTTATGAATGCTCATACAGAACCCTTTTGATGCAACAAATCACATGCATTTAATATGCTAATTCCACCTAAATTACAGCCAAAAAACCCACCTGTAGACACAGGCACTTTATAGGTAAAAGTAAACAATGTTACTAAGTGACACTATGTAATTATAAATGTAGTTAACATCAAATAAATGCGACATGAATCTATAATGGCTACCGTGCGAAACTGCCACAGCTGCCAGAGCAGGTATTAGCAAATGTACTCTTATTTGAAACTCTATTCCTGCATGTGGAGTGCATGGGTTTCTCATCCACATCTGGCACACAGTATGCCATAAATGTTACATAAATTTGAATTTCTGTCTGAATATGCTTTGTCTCTACCACTGACACACTAGGGAAGAAATTTCCAAGGTGTTTAAACAGGAATAAAAATATCCTTTCCCTCTCTGTGCAAGTGAAACAAACTCCTGTCCTGTTACCCAGTCAAGTAAAACCACTCTCCAACATATTACTGTCATATACCTTTGTAGAGACAGAACTAGGAATGAATAGTTCTATTGCTCAGTTATTGCTGTAGCATTGCTGAGGTGAGCCTTCTGAATTTCCCTCTTTCTGCAGAAAGAATGGTCTTGTAAATGTATTAAGGTTAATAAAATGCTTGAAATGCAGTTGAAATAAGCAATATTTCTTCAGAAAGAAGTGAAATTGATGCTTTCCTTGATGACTATACCCCCTAAAGGCACCATTTAAGAAAAGCAGAGTCCTCAGTCTTCACAGTCAAATTGCCTTTTCAATCAGTAAATAGCCGTATCAGTACACCTGACTCTTATTTGGTCAGGCAAACAGAATGTCTACTTTTGGGCTCCAGAAATGTTTATAAACAAGTCCCAGCCCTCAACAACTGCAGGTCAGGAGTCCATGGAACCTGGCAATGCTTTGGCCATGATGCTGCCAGCACTGGCAAGGTGAGTGTCTCCACTTCTGCTACAGCCACAGCACAATCAACCAGCAACAGCCCTAACCCCTGCCTTCCCTTCATAAGGTGGGTTCCCATCTCATCCCCATCTCCCCATCCTCCTCCTAGAAAATAAACTCAAGACTTATATGGAGCAAGGCTACTGCAAACTACAGCTTGAATGACCACTCCGTACCTGACTAATCATGTGAATTCAGGTGTGGAACAGGCACACAAGAACATCCAAACAGTAGTTAACAACACAAAAGCTCTTTGGTGTAAATGGGATTTAAAAGCCTACTTGCTTCCAGGCCCACATGCTAAGGTAAAGACTTCAAAGACAATGAGGCTCAGGGCACATATCTGTCAGTAAATAAAAATATGCAGGGGTGTACCTTTTTTTATCCACAACTATTTAGTCTATATTAAATTAAGTTACCATTTTGGCCTAAGACAAACAGCACTCTCCTAGAAAATGTTCCAATACATTTCAAAGGAGAGTATGCATCAAAATTATTTTCAAGTGTATACTGGGCCATCCTATTTGAGGAATGAGGGAGAAGAGAGTTTTAAACTTCTGGACACAATTTATGCCTTTCCCTAAGGGCCAGAGAACATACCCTAGTCCCATCTGCTTTGATGGCATACTGGTAACCTCAAAGACTGCTGTGCATTGCCCCAGAACCAAGTCAAATTATACAGTATATGCAAACCACACAGTGTGCCTACTCTCCAGAGAGACCACTTAAGAGATAATACAGAACGAAGTTATTTCTGATTACATGAAGTTAATTGGAAGAGGTGAGTCAGTTATGTGAGATGCATGCTATTATTGCAACTGGTTTTATAATTCTCAAAATAATTGTACCACTGTTTGTTAGTGCAGGGCCCAGAAGCCTGGCATTTGGCCAATGATAATTATTTAGGTGTGTTGCATGAATTACTATGAATGGAACACAAAGCACTTTTTGACACTCTGTCTGAAAAATGCATTAAAGGCACTTGAGAGCTTTTGCGATTTTACTCTTGCCCAGACTGGAAAATAAGATGTTGACTTAAAAAATGTTGAAGAACTTAAAAAAAGAAACCCCACCCAAAACACACACCAGCCTAAGGACACTAGTCGAAGCACAAGATTTGTGACTTCTCCCTAGATACACAGCTGAGTTTGCTTACGCCAGTGGATTCATAACAGTTGCTTCACAATGTATTTGTAATGAGCAAAGCAGGACAGAAACTTACATTTTCACATGGTTATTTAGACCATTCCAATTTTTCAAATATTTAAATAGAAAAAAATCCCTTTCAAGTTCTGTTCAGAGCCCTGTCATTAACTTCCCAGATTCATAAGGGAACCTAACATGCATTATTAATTATTCACAATTTTGACTGCATGTATATTTTTTCAACCAAAAATGTATGTATTCATGTATATGCACATACACAGAACAGGATACATACATCCTGAAAAAATAACTGAAACATATGTAGTATTTTACAATGACATTGTTCTAAGAACAAATAAGTCTGTACATTCGTCAGATATATTTAATAACAACATTCTTGACAGGTTAGTCTGAATAGCTTTATTATCTCACCTTCATTGTCGCAGTCTTGCAATGAAAGCCATATTTGATCTACCAGACCAACTCCTTTTACTTCACCATGAACTGGAATGGAATGCATTACCATTAATGCAATTAATGTAAAGGGTTTGGTTTGCAATTGCCAATGCTACTCTTTTTTTAAATTTGTGTTTCTTCATCAATGCTTTATTTTCATTCTACACTGCAGAAGAGAAAACATCCATTGTGATACCTTCAGACTGTTCTCATTTCACATTTTTCACACGTAACTATAGCATGAGAAAGACTATCATTATTGGTATTTTTTGGACTGGACTCTATGACACATAACTTGCACATGTGTTTTAAAGCTATAGAAATGTGCATCACTTACAAATATTTATGAAAAATTGCAATATTATGCTTTATGATAAGCAGCAAGGAGATATTCTTCAGACACTGGCCAATTCTTCTTGGTGTATATTCTTGGCCTGCAAAGACAAACTTGATATACTAATAGTCTGCACAGAAGTCAGAGTCAAGGCTTGGCCATACTGCATGCAGCAACTTTTTGCTTGGTGATTATGAGTTTTGTCTGGGACTTTTGCTTTTGTTGGGGGTCACATAGAGGCAAAACCCTTACTACTCAACATCGAAACAGCTTGTTCAGCTCCTGGCCCTACTCCTCACTCCCAGAACTGAAAGTAACCTATAACCACCTTGTGCTGCCTAAAGCTTCTGCAAGTTGCCCTCTGTTGTGCCAGGGACCCTGGTGTTCCCTTGCTGCTTCCTGTAAGGCAGGAGGTACCCATGCAGCTAAACAACAGGTATCCACATATCCTCCTGTTCTACTCCAAGGTATTTCAGCATGTGACATCACATAAACAGAAAAGTTGCAAATTCAGTGCTGAGTATTTTTTGCAACATGAAAAAAAATTAACTTCACACGCAAAGGCAGCAGATCTGTAGCCAGCAGACATGGACATACATTATGAATTCAACGTAGGGACAAACATCTAAAATTAAAAAACATCTAAGTGCAAATCCCAGCCAAATGGCAAGGCTCAATTTAAGTAATCTACTTAAACCATACCACTTGAAAATTTGTGTTACCGCACATTCATATATATGTATGTATATATATACACACACAAACTCCCTCAACATATTTCATAAGAGTCACTGAAGAGCTTTGTCCTTGGAAATTAATTAATATTAAAAAATCCCCCAGCAATAAAAATAGATTTCCTATTACTAGCATTTTATGAACACCATAAAATCAATAGAATATATAAAAAATTGATTTAGGCCATATTAAATATTATGTCAGTAGAATGAGCAAAGTGAACTGTGGACATTCTTTGACTGATTAGGGATTTTGACCAACAGCAATTTTAGATCCATCATGTTTAACAGGCATGATTAATTTCTTAATATTCTACAATAAAGCTGACCTCCAGAATCTTGCTCCCGACATTATTATGATAACTCTGTCCAGATTTTCCTAAAAGGCAGGAGAAAGAAGAGATGATGGCCAGAATTTTATTTGTTATTTTTCAGACAACATAAAAATTATACTGGACCAAACTTTTTAGCTCCTGCAAATACATTCAGCTCGTTCTACTCAAGTTAATGTATCTTAAATATCACTTTAAAGTCACAGAATTAAGTTTTTAAAAAGCAGACACTGCAAAGCAGTACGATGCCTCTGTGAAAACGGAAGCATTTAAGGAAGGATAAGCAGCCTTGCTTCCTTACAAAGCATCAAACTTCTATTTTGGCAGCATATTCAGAAAGAAAATGCTTGGCTGAGAGAATACTCTAACAGGATTCTAAACAAAACATATTAAAATGTTTTTCTGTATTTGTGACTCTTTATGATATTTCTCAAAACAGGAAAGATATTTCCCAGGGACAAATGTTTCCACTGCCATTAAAGAAGCACTGTTTCCCTTGCTGCAATTAAAAGTACTGGATCTGGTACTCCCCGAAGGATTTACAACATAACTGCAGAAAGTGAGGGTAGTTAATGAGCATGTAACATGTTGACAAGTTACACTGAACTTATTTCTAAATAAAGGAAAAAAATGTATCAAAAATGTAGGGGAAAAAAAAGCAGTCAAAAACCACATTAATATTTTTTAAAATATACATTTCACTTGCAGCTCTGGAAAACAAACCACCAAAACACATTAAGGAGTATCATTGCCCATACAATGATTTTGTCTTTCCCTTGCAAAGACAGAAACTTAATTTTCTCAAACTCAATGTTATTTTACAAATCTCACAAAACCAGACAATAAGTGTGATATAAAACACTGCTTTACAGCTTTCCTGTCCATAATGCAATCACATATTACTGGGGATAGGATGGCAGGGGGAAAGCCCCTTTCATGCCTGACACGATGCCATTCACAAGCACAGAACCCTCGTAGCTGGATCAGGGCAGAGCCCTCTCTGGTAATAATGTGGCTTTCTGTCCAAGTAGGCAAAGAGTTATTGATGACAACCTCGAATAAAATAGTAATTAAATCTTCCAAAACATTTCTATCACTGGACAAGGGTTGTGAGAAGGACAGAGACCAAGAAGCAGTTGTGACCTTGGAAGAAAACTATTGATTGGATTTTGCCTTGTGAAAGGAAGGAGGGGAAACTGAAACCAACCATTATGAATCATTAATGAGCTCCCACAGCGTGGTCTTAACTCCAGTTTTTTACATACCCAAGTGCATTTTTCTTTTGTCTTTCTCAAAACCAGCCCATTTACAATCTATACATGAAAAAAAACTGTAAATTCATTCATGACAACATGAAGTACCTCTAGGCAACAAATCAAAGTTTTGTGTGTGTTAGACTGTGCAATACGTAACAACATAAATGTTATATATATTTTTATATATACATATATAAATATGTGTGTGTGCTTATTCATGTTATGTTAATTACTATAAATGACTAAGGATGCTATTAATTGCCTCTGCTACTACTATGTTTTTGTTAATACCCACTGATGCAGAATGTGATTTTCCAGTCTTTGGATAATTCCTAGGACTGAAAGAACTTTGAGCACATTTTCTGTGAGGAATTTGGCCCTAAAAAAAGAAAAGTTTAGGTTGGTCATATTTTAAAGAAAAGCTCTTAACAAAATAACAAAAACAAAATAAAATTATATGAAAAGTTGCAATTTGTGTGGCAGGAGAAATTCAAATAACTGCTGGCTTGTGATGATCATCACTAAAGCAATAGAGAAAAGTAAATGGGGAGCAAAAAGCCAACCATTAGATAAAATATAGAAAGGTGTGTGGTTATTTTCTCCTTATTTATCTTAAATTTCACTACATCCTCCTTCTTACTGAGTTTTCCATCCTCAACATATTCCTTGGTTTTGATTCTAAAGCCTCTTTTCCTACAAAATGTCTCCAATAGCTTTTCTTTAGTAAGTCCAGCTACAGTGCTATTTATTCTAACACAAAGAAAGCATCCTCCTTTGGTCTTGGATCATCTATCAGTCCTAATGTAAATCATTCCCTATTAACGTACTTCTACACAGAAGTCATAACTTAGTTTATAAAACTACTTTTCTGATACCTTTATTAAACAAATCAACCATGTTAAAAATGGGAAACTATTAAGCCAAAATTTCTTTTTAAATGTGATCAAACCAAGAGAACTTGAAGAAAAACATCCAGCAGCCAAATGATCATTGACTGTAGACATTTCCTCTTAAAGAGATGCTGCTCAACAAAAACCAACAAGGCACAAATACAAAAAGATTTTTCTGTTTACCATCCACTACAAGAAGGAATAAATGTGATGACTTCTGTCCTCACTCACACAGCAGTACATTAGCAGAAGTACATAGGCTGTGATGGCACAAAGGAATGCACAGTGCTGCCCAAGACACTGAGCTCACACGTGAGAGAAATTGGCTGCTTTCAAAATATCCATATGATTAGTTTCCCTTTAATTGCCTATTTAATTATCAATATTTTCACTGTCTAGAGATTTGAAATGCCATCTTTACCAAGAATAATATGATAACATGGACAAAGGCAGGAATTGCTACTAATGGAATTAGATTCAGGTGACTTCTACATTTATAGGATGCAAAAACTCACCACAGTAAAACTGCAGCTTCTTTACTTAATAATTACAGAAATAATTATTACAAGATAATATGCTAACCATTATCTTATACCAAGTGTATCTATGATTAAAAATTCTATACTGGAATAATCATTCAGAAGAAGATCATCCCTTTAGCCCCGAACCCTGAAATACACCACCTCTGCTCACACCATGGAAACAGACATTTTTGTATGCTAGTAAAAACACATCCAAAAAAGACTGAAAGAGCATAGGTAAGAAACAAGTGAGTTAGGCAGTGACACGAACACTCATTAAGTAAGAAAAGAGATGAGAACAGCACACGAAGGACAGTGCTGAAACCAACTCTACAGCAAAGCCAGAAATCAATGCATCTTCAGTATTAGTACAAAACTCCTGTATGACCACACAGTAAATTTAGCAAGAGCTTTACAACAGGAATTACGTGGTGCTATACAGGAAGAGAAAAATCATTCACAACATTACTGTTCAGTTTACACTTTTGTGTAAGAAAGTAAATGTTCCATAAGATTCAAGCAATGAACAATGATGTGTTTCAACGCCATGAATTGGACAATATCTAAATGCCATATCCAAGGGCTTGTAACACCTATGAATTAATTCTTTCTGAGAAAAACAGGGAAAGAATATCCCAAATCAAAAGACCATTATTAAATACCTCATTCCCATTACATTTCAAAGTTAAAAAACTTCCCACTGTGTTTACATGGTTGTGTCCAGCCCCCGACTCTTTTTATACAAAATCAAGGAGGAATGAAAGGCAGTGGAACATTCCCCTGTAAAAAAAGTTTACACTCTTGGCTGTAACAACTGCAGCCACCTAATGTCACACAGGACATGCAATTATTTGCAAAAAATCATCTGCCTACAATCTTATGCATAAGTCATTTACAGGCCAAAGGCAAAATTTTGCCCTTCTATGAGTGTTGTAAATCTGCTATCTGTGGCGTCTGTGAGAGTGCTGATTCTGCACTGGCTGGTGGCTCCTATTTCCATCAGTGGTGTTTGTGGTGCTGAAAAAGCAATAGGAGAGGCTAGGGCAAAAAGATTTGCTCTCACTGCTGGTTGAACCCTACAGCATGCAACACCATGACCGAACAAGCCATCCTTCTAATTTTACACAGCTGATCCACAGTTCTAATCAGCTGCTTCTGCATACACAATGATTTGCACATGGTGGGTGGGAAGCCTCATTTTTTTCGCATTCATCATTTTAATTGTACATACTGTACACACTGAAATCCACTGTATTCATTGAAATAGTCAGAGAAAGTCTGGCTAATGATAGCATTTGTTACTGTATTCTTGGACATGTTCACATCCAATCTTGTGGCTGAATGACACTGTACAGAGCTTTGCTTTCTCAGCTTCCTACCATTTTGATCCTATAGTGGCTGTGGCAAAAGAAGCACATTTCTTGGCCCTACCTGTCTGATCTTTAGTGGTACTGGTCTGGCCTTGGTGCATCCCAAGCTGAAGGTTAAATATTTTTTTTTCTTATTATTTTGTTTGGTTTTCATTAAAAGGTGCATTGGAATTCATGACTATGCAGATTCAGTGAGGGGTACCATAAAAAGCAGGACACTGTTAATAACTAAGCAGCAGGACATCACTCAAAACAGAAAAATGATGTCTTCCTCTGGTCCCATGATATTATTTCGAAACATAGGCACCTTCCGGTATCAAATTCCACACTGGCAAACCAGCCTCATAACAAGAAGTTCCACTGACTGCAAGAGCTTCATTTCAGGTTGGCAGCCTTTAGAGACAAGAGAAAAGCTGGCTTCCCAAGCTTTCATTCTGCTGTTACTGAGCTCAGAGCAGCTCCTGGCCCCAGTCATGGTGACTGGACAAAGTCTGGCAATGTTTGCAAAATACTTTTGAAGGATGCATTTCCAATACTGTCCTCACCCAGAAAAAACTCTTTACATTGTTCTGAAATACATCATCTGGCCTTTCTCTCATTTCATCAGAGATTATACTCTCCACAGTTCTCTCCCCTCCGGGTTCTTTTCTCTTGCTTTCATTACTTTCTTCATTCACTTTCTCACCAATTTTTTTGTTTCTCTCCATGACATCAGGGACCATGCTTTCAAAGCCTGGTTGGGACTTTCCTCAGACAGACAAGAAATCACACTATGCCTGTTTTTGTCATGCTTCCAACAGACTGAAGTTAGTTTGACCTTCCTCATCACAACCAAGTATGGCATCTTCAATCCCAGCAACTCCTACACAGCTTCGGGCTCCTATCTTAGTGCCTTCACACTCTTCTATTCAGAATATAACCAATCCTTCCAGCATAAAATAGGATTTTATTGTACCTTTGTACCTTTTTTGGCTTCTTTTCTCTTAGTTACACAGCAATCTTTTCCTTTTTCCTCACCACAACTTAAGAAATTCCCTACCTGCACACCTTTTCTAGTCTTCTCATTTGGACCTGAAGCCCTCCTCTTCTGTATTTCCTTGCCTCTATTTTCACTCCTCCCTCACTCTCTTCATCACTTCTCAGTTAGCTCATCTTCTATAACAACAAGCTCATCTTTTTTTTTTTGTTTTTTTGGGTTTTTTTGTGAAAAGAAGTAATCCCATCTGTCTCTCAAACTATTAACTGTGTTTCTCATTGTGTTCTATGAATGATTTTCAGGAGGTTCACCTGCTCTTATTCTTGGACTATTAGTCTTCTGACTACAGTCTCCTTTGTGCATACCCAAACTTAGCACAGTCTTGACCCATGACAGTTATTTCCTGTTACTTTAACATATCAGTCAGCTTCTGTGCTTAGATGTTTGCAGGATTTACAGTTCAGAGCTATTTGTTCAATCCAAACTGCCACACACTACACTTGCTTACATTACAGTTACTGAATTCATTATAGTCTGTCTCAGAAAGGAGAAAACGTAATTTTCTTCACAAAGTAGAAGTCGAGATGATGCAAGTATGTGGAATCTCTAACCACCTCTGCTGCTGTGTAAGACAGAAGAAAGTCTACACAAAGAGCTACAAAACCTTATATTGCAGAAAAGAAAAACTGAATGTTTGCTCTGCTTACAATAATCATGCAAAATCATGTGAAGTTCATTTTCCATATTTTCAATCCTAAATCTATCATCTTTTAGACCTTTTCTGCATTATTAACAACCCCTTTTAGTGAAATTAAACAAGAGAAATGTGCCAAAACAGCAATCACATTTCAGAAAATGTGAATCATAAGCAGTGAAGCTGAGTAATATTTAAAAAACTGACATATTTGGGTTTTAAGTGACTAAGCTATGACTATACTGGACAAATTAAAACCATAAAGTTCTGCTAAATGAAGCAGTGAGCTATTTTGAGTTACATTTAGGAAGATACTTATCTACCTATAGCTGACGGGCTCTACACCAAAATAAGAATGAACAAGCATACTTGACCACAACCATGAATGTACATGAACCCTTCAGTCTGTGTAAAAAGGATTCATCAGTTCAGTCAACCTGTGTTGTGTCTGCTACTAGGCTCATGCAGTTTTCTTACTGGCACCAGACTTTTTGTTTCACCTTTTGTGCTTTACACACACACCAGCCAATGGAGTCAGTAGCATGTGAAGTGCAGCTAAGGGCACCCTCTGATATTTCATATCTTTCATTTCATATCTTCATTTCTTCCATAACTTTTTTGTAGCTAAGACAGAGAAGAATTGGTTCATATCTTGTCCAGAGCAAGTTCAGAAGAGACCTTATTACCTGGGGTTCTTCTCTGTTACCTTTAAGTCCTGCCATGTTGTTTGGAAGCAGCAATACGGCAAAACACTTGTATTTCATTCCCTATTTAAGAAGCTACTCAAGAATCAATCTAAGAAGTCCCACTCATCCAGAATTCAGTGTTACAGTGCCAAGGTTAATTGAGGAGCTGAAGGCCAAGATTAAGTTCCACCTGTTCTCTGGGAGGATTTAGTTTCTGATGTTACTTTCCCAGATGCACATGGGAGCTGACACACACAACCACAGGACCTCTGCCTGCAGCTCTTCTCTTCCCAAAGAAATGCTAACCCCATCAATCTAAATCAGTTTGATTCTCATCTACACTCATTTACTGGCAGAGTAGTAAAAGGCACCATAATGTAAAAAAGTATTCTGAAAAAAAGAAATCTATTAATTGACCTTTTTTTGTGATTTATGAAGGATGCTACAACCACATCAACATCTTTAGATACCAGCAATGCATTCTATGCAGCCTAGTTCCTTTTCCCCTTTCAAAAATCCCCCTACTTAACAAACCTGCTACTTCAGTTTTAAACATCAAGGTATCTCTTTGACTAGGTAATAGACACTGAATTCCAAAGCTGCCACTGTAGTTGAGTAGTTGTTTGGTTTTTTTTTTAATCTTTTCCTTCATTTTGAAGCAAATAATTTCATGACCAAGTTGTTGAACTAGAAGAAAATATCTCAGTTAAAGCACTTCCATAATACTGCTCACAATCCTGATTGCATTTTCAGGATTTGAACAGAGGAGAAAGGTTATCAGTAACCACCTGCAATGGAATGAGTTGGAAAAAGACAGGGTACCTAACTAGCTAACTCTGAAGTACCTAATTAAAATTTAAGTAAACTTGGAACTTAGGACAGCTGAAAGAGGCACTAGAAAACCCTCAGTAGCTCTATGCCTTGTACTTAAAGAGCAAGTAATAAATGACAGGAATTAATTTGGTGTGCATGGAGCAGGGGAGCTCAGTGGCAGGGAACACTGCTCCAAGGTCAGCTGGTGTACATAACAGTGCACACAAACATCCTTTTACTACTGGTGGTGGTCAGTGAGAACAGTGCCTAGCCTTACACTTCATGCAATCAAGCACCTGCTTGTAGAAGCATAGGTTGTACTCAATAAAAATATGGTCCTGACTGGTGGGAGCAAATTAAAGTTTGTGAAAAGTACTATGACCACAAAACCTAGTCACTTAAATGCTAGGTGACTGTGATTAATAGAATGTTTGTTGTAGCATGAACATTTTTCAAAGAACATGGATGGGTCACAGCTTATTGCATAAAGACTGCAAACACAGAATCACTCTTCCTTTAGCACCAGTAGGTTACAACTGTCAGCTCAGAGCTGCCACAGGCAACAGCAGCACAATGGCAGAAAAAGACAGTCTCATTCTTCTCCCAGGAATATCAACTTCTCACCACTAGAATTTGACACACTTGCATAGAGCTGTGCAACTGGACAGACATTTCCAGTCCCTGCAGGAACATGCAGACTTTGACCTGAGGAACTGTCTGAAGATACCAAAAGGAAAGGCAAATTATCCAAGTTTCTCCATGGCCTCAAGACAGTGTGGCTCAACAGTCTGAAAGCATAAACATGTCTCAGCTTCTCTGTTGGTTTGCTGTCATGCTCCTCTTTCACTTCGCACATGAGCTGTAGACTATGCTACGTCCAAAACTCAGCTATGACCTGTTTTGCCACGGAGTGGAAGGAAGAATGCTTTCTCTGGTTCCTCTGCCTTCATGCTAGATTATCTAGTGAACTGCACCCTAAGCCAATCATAAGGCATTCCAAACTATTACTTTTCTAAAATAAAGCCATGTGCACTTATTTTATATTTTTCTTCACCGAAACAACACAGTGCTTTATAAGCAGAAAGTTTCCCTCCTTTGTCAGCCTTCCTCTGTGCAGCACAGAATGGAAGAACAGCCGTGTTGGTCCAACCAAACGAAACACCTGTTGCCCTGCCCCTGACACAAGCCAAAAGCGTCTGCCTGAGGGACCGTGTTAGCAGAGAGCAAGCGCATACCAGAACACCTCTGCCACACCACATCACACAGACTGCGTGTGCCAGAGGCGCACCTTTGTGCTTAATAGCCATATCACTGAAACTCACAGCCGCTGGGCAGGAACAGGCCCTGTGCCATCCACCTGACTCACAACCTGCACTCTGAAGGCACCTGGGCTTTACTATGCCACTGGCAGGTTGCAAGACTTCTTGTGATGGCAGCAGAATAGCCTGCATTAATGTTTGCCTGGAGCACACTGGGAGAGGCTGCTGCAAAAGCAGCTGCAATGCACAAGCTCCAGGCACCATGAGAAGCAGCTACAAACACCTGTGCAGCTGGCAAGCCAGCACTCAAAAGCACAGAAAGAGGAATTCAGCAGGGGAGGCTCTCTACTGCTCTCCGAAGTGACTGACGCCTGTGAGAGCTTACAGACCTCCAAGATGGCCAAGGGTAGAAATACTTAGCTTGTGGTAGGCACAAAGGCAGGATTTGACCTTTTAATTAGAAGGTTTTACTTTGACCTTCAAGCTACTTAGTGCTTGAGAGACACTGAACAAATGTACAACTGCATCAGTGCCAGCGGAAGACTGAAAACATGAACAGCTCAGGGTGCACAGCCACACAGGAGAAGGACAGATAACAGCAAAGCTTCAGAGGTTGTGTGAGAGAATACTGCAATGGCCCTCTCCAAAAAAAACCAAGGGATGTCAACAGATTCTGGTTCAGACTCTTGTGCAAAAAGCCGTGTTACTACAAGGTAATTTCTGTTGTTGCCTGTTGCTACAAGCCACAGAAATGTAACTTTCTGAGAGGGCAAGAACCTCTCTTAGAAGACCTTTAGTAACAAATATCGAAGCAGTGGCCACCAGCTCCTATGCCTGACAGGGCCTACATGAAACAAAGGGTTCTGGTAACTCAATTCACTGATTTTTAAGGAATGTTTTTCTCCCAGTTTGAATTACTCACATCTACTGACCAGAACCGAAGTTAAAATTTCTCCTACTTTAAAGGCCATACATGGCACGTCTCCAAGTTGGGACTGGCACTGTCAAATACGGAGGCAAATCTGTGAACACCCTCCTCACAAGGGTTACAAATGGACCCCGTCCAGCTGCAGATGCTTCCACATATGCTCTGCAGAAGAGCAGTGGCAGTGCGAAAACTGTGCCACAACTGTAGCCCAACCTCTTCTTACGAGAATGATGCCTTTGAAATCCAAAATAGCTGTGAGGGAAAAGGCCTGAGTTCTCAGAGATGCCAGCTTTGTATTATCATACCACCAACACTGAGAGCAGGCAAGAGCCAAAGGGGCTGATAGAGGGAGTACGACCACATTCATGACTGGCTGGACAAAGTGCCAAGAAGTGAACCTTCATGACAAATACAATCATAGAATAGTTTGTGCCAGAAAGGACCTTAAATATCATGTGATTTCAACCCGTTTGCCATGGGCAACCGTCCACTGTCCCAGGCTACTCAAAGCCCCATCCAGCCTGGCCTTGAACGCTTCCAGGGATGAGGCATCCACAACTTCTCTGGGCAACCTGCTCCGGTGCCTCAGCACCCCCAAAGTAAAAAATTTCTTCCTAATATCCAATCTAAGTGTACCTTCCCTTTCAGTTCGGTTACATGTTTTGTCATCTATCAGGAAAAGGTGAAGGACTTTTTATAAATGCTTCTTGTACGTTTACATTACTCCACTTTGTGCTCCAGGGTATTCAACCATGCCAGACAGCTGAAGGAGCAGTGCATTAGCCTTTGACACCATGAATAAAACTGACGTAGGCTAAATTAGTTACTAGATAGTTTGCCCATTTTACTTCAGTATAAAGGACCCTGTTACATTGCTCCCTCCCTGACCTCTTTTTTTAGAAGCTTCAGAAAATCAAACAGAGCAAATCAGAAAGATTCTCAATCCTGGCCTAAATTTCTTTTTTTTTTTTTTTTTTTTTTTTTTAAATTTCGAAGGCAGATTTCATTTTCCCAAATCTGGTTTCTCATTTCCACATTAGAAGTGCCATCAAGTCTTCCTGGTTTCTGCTACTGGCAAAGCAAACAGCACTAAAAGGGAAAAAACATGTCAGAGTACAAAACAGAAATAATGACAGACTCTTCTTTAAAGAGGTAATTCTGATTTTTGTGCAGAATACAGAAGAGGTCTACAAAATAGACTTTGAGGGCAACACAAGAAGTGCTTTCAAAATGAAGACTATTCCTATGTCACTCATGATTCATACATGGAGAGGAAAAACTCATTATAAATAATACACTATTCTGATCCTTACAACGGATTATCATCCAGCCTGAAGATTGAATATAAACCTAATGTTTTAAGTGCATAAATATGAAAGGCTGGAACACTGGCCTCTGTGAGGCAGAGAGACATACTCATAGTGCACCAGTGTGGAAACACTGGGGAGGTACAGCATCTCCAGGAAAAGAGCAACTGAGAAGAGCTGTGAGTCACTTGGAAAAGGTGTGTTCAGCTACCCACAAAATGAAGGCTCTGGGGAATTCACCAAAAGAAGTGAATTAACAGCTAATATACAATGCTGACACGAGGTTATAGATATTCTGGGAGAAGATAAACGTGCACCAGGGGGGTGGAGGTGTGTGAAAAAAGAGATATAAAAAGGACCATTTCATTCAAACTACAAAATCTTACTTGAACTTTTGCCCAGAACTTAATTAAAACCTGAAGTGTTTCTTTTACTACATAATCAAGAAGCTTGACTACCTGTGGGCTTGATTTTTCTTAATTCTTTTAAATTTCTTTTAAATTTTTGTACTTATTAATTTCTTCCTAGGATGCAACAGCATTGCTGCATCCTAGCAGCACTTGCTCATTCTGAAAGACGAAACACCATGAACATCACCAGCTCATCCTGCTTTGTGCTGAGTGTGGGACTAGACACTTTCAGAGTGCCTGTCAGCCTCAGCTGTTTTGTGGAAAGTCAGTACAAGCTGGAGCAGCCTCCAGGAGAAGCTTCTGCTGCCAGTCACTTCCATATTAGCCTTTTTCCTAACTGGAGGCCATACAGTGGACCTTGTTTCTACCAAGAATACCTTCTATTTATCTACTATTTCATGTTCCAAGCTACTGTGCTTAAGAACTGCTTGGTTTTTAGTGTCAAGTTTTCCAGCACTGCACCTAGACACTTCCTCAAAGGGTGATCAAAACCAAGCACATATGTACTTTGTAGTAAATGGTGCTTAAACCATTGGAGAACTGGAGCCACTCAAAAACAGACAGACACATATAGATAGATGGATGAATAGATAGACAGATAGATAGACAGAAAGACAGATAGACAGACAGATAATATAGGCCAGCTTTGCTACTCTTTAGTATAATTTTCTTTCTTTCTACTTCACTGATTTCTATTTCATCTGATTACTTCTTCACTAGGACCACAAGTAAACTTAGCATTATCCCAATCTACTTGCTCTCCACCTTCCATTCCTCTCATCCTCTTATTTCCTCCTATATCCTATCTTGTTTCTTTCTAAAATTCCCCAGGGACTAAACCACAATTCACCCTCACAAAGTGACATATTCCCGAAACAGCATGACCGGCATATGGGCAAATAAAAAATATAAAAGAAGGTGAGCATTCAACACAAAAAACTGAAGGACAAACTCTAGGCTCTGTAAAATAAAGACCTGTGAAGCAAACCTCAATGTAGACTGAACATGGGGTTGGGACTCTGCAGTTTACACTTCTAGGAGTGTCTCTTGTTCTGTCACTACCTTGATATAGGAGCTCTGCTATTTCTGTGAGCCTCAACCCATAGCAAGGTAGAGCCTTAGCAACCATGATTTTCAACTCTCCTCATTTCTACTGCATCCATTTATAGCCTTCTCTTCAATCTCTTTGCATTGAATCTCTAAGCTCTCCTCTACTCAGCATCTTCCCAGCTCTCCATTTCACTTCATGCACACTGCACACATGCATACTGCCTCACCCCATCACCCGCCTGTATACTCTTTAATGGGGAGGGGCAATGAGATACAACAGGTACTTATTTACAGTTGCTTTCCTCCTTTTCTACTAGCAATGAACATGAGGTGTCAGATAATTTTCCTTTGTTAATAATACCAGTGTTAATACCACCATAGTAGTCTGAACCATGTAAAGCTCTAAGCAAGTTAGTAACTCCTTTACTCCCTCAATCATTACAACTGAGTTTACATTTTGCAATCAAAGCAGATCAGACTCAAATGCACCACCGCATCATTAAAAATTCCCCAGTTCAGATTTGAGCTGTCTTCATAAATCCTGTGTTATATATGAGGTGTCATCCACTTGCTTGTTCCTATTGCAGAAACAGCTACATTCCTCTATAGTATCTTGCACTTTAGGATTGGACTCAGGAAAACTAACAGCAAATCAGAACAGACATCGGAGACCTAGAGCTCAAATGTTACAGAAATAAAAACAATGGAACTGTAAAAATGTCTAACAGTATGCTCTGATAGGCTGACACAGATCTAAACCAAAGCTTTAAGAAACAGAGCTCTTCTATTCACTGAAATACAAGAGAATGGTCGCTTAAGTATTTTAAGATCTTTGTAAAAACCTTTACATGAAATTACCTCCATGGATCAGTTAATACAAACTCTCATTCTCTGACATACTTATAGCAATTTTCTTCTTCAAAGTAAGGTACTTAGAAGCATTAACAACTCTATCTTTCAAATGTTCATGTGATAAAGCAACAGAACTGCCCCCATTAACAAGTGATGCACCTAAGAGAGACATTTTATATGATTGGCCCATGACTACAGGGACTGGAATGTCAGTGCCAAACAATAAAAAAAGCTTCTTGTGTGTGGTTCAAATGAGCAATATTATCACTGCCTTTACATTGTCGACTCACTAAAAATACTGTGGATTTAAGCACATTCATTTTTCTCTACATCTGATCTTACAACACTGACTCACATGAATTGATCCTCCTTTATATTCTGCTCATTGACTAAATAATGGAATGTTCTAAAGATATTAAAAGATTGATACCCACAGAACTGGCATTTGGGTAGGTACAACACAGCACAAAATCACTTCTATAGGTACAAGTGGAAACTCAAAAAGCTCAGTATTTCAGTAATTTGCTGAAAGTCAAGCAGTGAATGTGTTCCCAAGCTACAAACTCGATCTTTTTAATGATTTGTCAAAAAGTGCAAAATTGTAGCCATTACTGCTACAAGCTTAGTACAGACCAATTTGAACATTAGGTCATACTTGTCAAACTGCAGATCTTTGCTGAAGACGCACAGCTTCTATTTCGTAATTGCTTCAGAATTAAAAGCAAACAAAGTATTTCTCTTTTAACTGCATTTCACTTTTCTCCTACTCTATAAGCAATAACCCAATTGCTTAAGCAAGACATGTGATGCATGAGTTAATAATAAACATAACAGCTCTCCCTTTTCCCACATCAGTACTTCAAACCACTCAGAGTCATCTAAACACTCCAAAATCCTAATTCTTCAATCACCAGTGTGAATGAAGCAGAGGGGCTTTTTAAGTCCCTTGCAATCAGCCCCTCTCCAACAACAAGGTGAATTCAAGGAAAATGTATTAAAGCAGAAAAACCAATGACTATTTGCTATATGCTTACAGACAAGTAAGACACAAAAGGTCTTTCCTGACAGCCCTAAAGTTACAGCCAAAGGAATATGCAAAAGTCTCAGGCAGAATGGTAAGGCTCTACTCTCACCTAGACTGTATTTAAAGTCATGTAAATATGACTGTTTGGGTGAATGAGGGTTAAAGCTGGTCATTATGTTATGTCATTGTGTCAGAATGACAATTCTGCCTTGTAAGGAGACTCTTACCATGCTTTTGTATAGCGTTTCTTACCTAAACTGAAATATGGTAAGACAACTGAGAAATACGCTGGAACTGAAATGAGTCCCAAGCTGCCTTCCCCTGTACTGTCTTTTGGACCAAAGCTCAAAAAGTTGCAACAGGTCACAAGCAAATACAGTATAGTGAACTGTGACACGCTGAGAAGAAAAAGTATTCCTGAACCACCAGTGTGCTTCTGTTAGAATAACCACTGCTTTTATTTAAAAAGTTTTCAAGGACATTCATGGTCCAACACATATGTTACAGAAATCACTAGAGAGAAAAAGCTCTCAGGAGGCAGGAGAAAATATCCTGTTTTGACTTTGGCAGGCAAAATTGGTGGGTATGTTCCCAATTTCTAATCAACTTGATGAAAGAGAACAGCATCATCATTGACAGTCCAAGTTTTAAACTTACACTCAACAAAGTTGCCAAGCAGCTACCAAGGACTTTAAGGAAAGTTAGTATTTTGGGGTGTTCATCCTAAAAGAGACACTGTTTTGTTTCTTAAATCAACCACACAATCTCATTACCTGATCATGGAAAGGTAAATTCCTGTACCCTGAGCTGCACAGACTTGCAAGGCTTTGAATGAGGTGAAGAATTCATAATCAGGACATGTATTTAGACACAGGAGGTAGTTCAGAGAGTGCTTGAGGAAGGAGAAGCACCTTTCAAAGCGTAACACCCAAGCACACAGACATAAGAAGACAGCTGGCATTGCCTAAATACAATGGGAACTTCAGACTGTTTGTTCCCTTATTTTTGCACTACTGCACACAGCTCAAAGTACTGACAGAAACTTCATACAAACATAGAAAAAAATCCCTCTCACCCCATATGGATCAAGCACACACGTTTCCCTTTACTTCTATCAGATTCTATTTGTTAACTTACAAGACACTGCTTTGGGTGAGAGTGGCTTCTCTTTTCTTTTTGATTTTGGTAAAACCTACACAAACTCCATTTATCTCTATCAGTAAAGCTGCTGTGGTAATACTCTTGTCCACGACTATCCACCTCCAGATTCCCTAGGAAGCAAGGAGTAGTAAGGATACTGTCTTGTCATTGAATAAGAACAGTTGATATAAACAAAAATTGTTTCATCCTTTTAACTGAACAATGCTATCTTGAAGTTTATCCACTAATAATTTATCTTCTATCAGTTTTCTTCAAACCTCCCTTCATCCTTAGTGGCATGATTAACATCTGCGAACTGTGTATTGGGCTGGTTATGTTGCAAACCATTTGGTTACTTCCATCATTATTCAACAGGCAAAGCAGAATAAAACAGGACTAGAATTACTCTTCCACGAATGCTCTCAGGGAGTTCACAAACACTCCCTTGTCCTCTCTACTCCAGTTCCCTTGTTATTTTTCAGTTTCATAAGCTGGTTAGATGGAGTCAGAAATAAACACAAAACGGTAAGAGCTGTCTTGGCAGCCTCCAGTGAATTCCCACCATAAGCACTTTCACATCCCACAGCAAGCAAGCAAGAAAGCAAGCCAAGGTATTTCGTAAGAGCAACCCACAAGTCTTAACAAATGCATTTATGAAATTAACTGAAGCTTTCACCCTTTATGCTACAGCATCTGGCAAGGGTCTAAAAACATCACCTCCAGATTCAAGCAACCAAATGCAGATTTTCATACAAAGCTGGTGTCACCATGCCCTGTATAAGAAGGTGTTTAAAATGTACACAAGCAGTGAAATAGAGAACTATGTTTCACCAATTATTCTGATAAATTTTGCTATGGAAGTCTGGAAGTCTAGCACAACATAGGAGTTTTCTGTACTAACCCTATTTTAAGACTCTCCTAGCACAGACCCCAGATCTGTTCTGTACTAATGCTGTTCCCAAAGTCAATCATAAGAAACTGCTATATCCTCTAGCTCTGAAAGAGAGAAAAAAGAATTAAGGCATGAATTAAAACAACTGTTCCATACAGTACAATCCAACTTCAATCAGAATACAGAACATCCCAAACAAAATTTCCAACTGCTTTTGCTTGTCCTTTTCACCTCTAAAAGCTCTATTCTACAGTTTAGAAAGGCAGCTGAGTAAAATTAACACATCCCAAGTTATTCTCTTACCTTAGATATACCAAATTAATAGAGAAGGGTAAAAAAATTGGGGTAATCTATTTTTATACAACTCTTCAACAGACCTTGATAAGATATAGATCAGTATTGCCAAAGAACTAAGTCCCCAGAGGACCTGGTGCTCTGTAACACATAGACTGGACACTTTTCTGCTCCATACAGTACTGGAAATTACACATCAGGGTGAGCTCTGTGGCAGTCTCAGCACATGCAGTGCTTCCAGGTATGGGCAGCTCTGACACAGCCTTAGCTCAGACACAACTGCCTACTCCACGTGCCTTTCTGGGGACTCGCTCACTGTCAGTCCCACACTCCAACCATGCTCAAGCTCTTTAAGTACAGAAGAATTCAGCAAAGACACAAGTCTAAGAAGTGGGCAGACGATGTCCATGTAAAAGATGAGATAAACTGGCATTCAAAAGCAGGAGGGATTAAACAATGTCTACAAAGCTGCAGATGCCTGCTCTGAACCCAAATGAGATGAAAATGTCATCCCTTCCATAAAGATATTTCCTATGGGACACACGGTGCTGTTAGCCTATACACATATTTCTTTTTCTGATTTTCAGTGGAACATTTTTCCGTACACATGGTTACATGAAAAATACCATCGGTGCCAGTTTGACAGCTCCAATTACTGACTACTTTGGTTTTTTTCCAAACTGCTGAAGAAGGGTGGGTAGACATTCAATGACAGGGAGTCTGAGGTTGTGTTCTCTGAAGGTAACAGAAAAATGAAGCACAGCCTTTTGTGTATTTCTGCCTGATGTAACTCAGCAAGTTACTTCTCATAAATGCATTAATTTTGGAGGGGTTTTTTCAATCTTGTTTTATAAATATTTTCCATGGAAATCTGGATATTTAGGTTCGTCCCATTTCTCTACTGAGACTGTTTATTAAATGTTCACTATAGCACATTGCCTGTATGTGAAGTGGGGATTAATTCTGCTGTGACTGAATTATATTTCAAATGTCTCTATCAGTTCTCGGGTGGCTGACTTGACCCTTTTATTCACAAATTCCAAGATACACATTTAAATGTACTGATCAACAATAACTGAAAAAAACCCCTTCTCATCACATTCGCCTTATTTTCTTCATGTTCAAATACACCAGGTTGTTTATTTTCATATTCCAATTCCCAACATATACTTACTCTGCAGGTTTTTCAGAGCAGGCAATACTTTCTTATTAGTCTGGGTAATACATATCTATATATACACCTAATCTCAAGTCTTTAAATATTGTTTTAATATAAATTCAGTAACACTGATAATGATAAAGGGAAAGAGTGTTTCTGAGACTTTGGACAACAGACAGGTCCAGGTGGTGAAGCTGAGGTGTGAATGCATGCTCTGGGGAAATTTGAGGTCCACATAAGAGACAAAATGAAAGTCACTCCTTTCTAATGAAAGACCCAAGAGTTATTTCTAACTCACAGTGACATTTCACCATTAAAAACAAAATAAACAACGTTTGAGGTTGCTGCCTTTTTGTAATTTCATGCAGTCACTTCCATGAGATTATATTCTTACTAAAATACAATCTTGATGGACAATTTTGCAGCGAAGAACTACTCAGGTCAAACTTACTGTATAGGGAAGAGCACTGTTTTTGTGAGAGGAGCTGTATCTGAAGATACTGAAAAACAAATAGCTTCCTGGAAGGTAACTTAACACTGCAACACAAAATAGAACTTTTTGCATTCTCCCTCAGGGTAGGGTTTGTTTCCTAGTTTCTTCAGTAATGTTGTGTTGAAATATTCAATGCATATTTTGAAAAACCTAACAAGTATTCAGCTTTAAAGAGCTAACATTAAACAGTTCTCACTGTTTCTCTCAATCAGCTTCCACCTACTTCAGCTCTCTAAATGCAATTCAGAGAGCCTCGAATACAAATAAAATTTACGCTGAACTGTTGTTCAGTCACAGACTAGCCTTCTGCCCAAACTCTGCAGCTCTACCCTGCTGACTTCACGTTGCTATTCAAGATATTTCATAATGACTTCTCTTTTCCAATGCTACCCCAAACAGCAGAGACTGTTGTATCAGAAGGCGAGATAAGATTAACACCCCAGCAGTTGATCTACACCAACTATGTTTCTGTTCTCAAATTCCATTTGTTTCAGGAAATTTACTGTAAACAGAATACAGCACAAAATATAGAGCAGATACCTCTGGAAAGAGCACTTATCAAGATCTTGTAAGAATTACCAAAATATGCATCCAGGTGGTACTGTGTCATAAACACATTTGAGAAGAAGGACATGAGATTAACAGGAGTCTACCAAAAGATTACTTACCGTGTTCTCCACAGACCCTCATCTACACATCTTAAGAAAAAACTCTCATCTCCCTTAGCACACAGCAGAGCATCTTCTAGATCTCTCAACAATATAGCAAGTAGGTTTTTTATTTCGTTTTTATTTCTCCTTTTTTTTAATACATTTTCACCCACATCATCAGACACAGACTGTTAAAAGACTATGGCAATGGAGTTGTTGCAGGTACCTCTGTGTTACACATACCTCCATCTGGCTGTAAAATAAATAAATGAAGGGCTGAGCTTTCCTCCCTCCCCAGGGACAAGAGTACTTGTGACTCTCTCCAAACGCTACTTCCCAAGAAGCACATGAAAATGCATCTGTTAGAAAGCTGGTGCTTTCATTTGACGTATGACAGGATCCACTGCAAATGCAACTTGCACTCTTGTCAAGCATCCCCTTCATTCACCTTAACGGGACATTGTAGTATTGTCTAAAGCACCTCCTACATACAGCATAGATTCTCATTAAACTGCTATAATCAAACTTGCAACAGAACAAATTTAATTTCCTATTCTCTTCCTATCTACACTGATTTGAGAGATATTTTACTCCAGGAAGTGTCTCAGGAGGCTTTGCATCAGAAGGCAGAGAAATGGTACTTATTCAAAGAAGGAAACGGAAGCATTAGTGTTTGATCTGAAAGTGTTTGGTTCTACACTCTGTCTACATCTATCTCTGCCATTACTTACCTGAGGAATAAACAAAATATTAAATGTGGTGGCATTTAATGGAGATATTTTGACTGCTCCCAGTTCAGTAGTCTACAGTCTCAGCTCATACAACCCACAACAATTCTGGAAGGTGTAAAACCAACCCTGCTTACCTTTCATCCCAAACTTAGAGTGTCTTCCAAACTTCAGAATAATGAGGGTTATCACTAAGCCAGTGCACACCAGTGCTGCAATTCCCACCACAACGTACACCTAAAAAAGAAAGAGGACACAAACAGACCTGTTTGTTTTGTTCTTGTGTCTTCAAAGACATCCAGAATACATTCATATTAATCCAGTTATGAAAACAGATTAATTTCAACTGGGAAACACTGGCATTCAGATCAAAGAGTACAGAAAACAGACACTTGTTGAGGTTTTTTCTACTTTGTAGAGAACAGAGATTCGGACACTCATGAGAAGTTTTTCAACATCCTACACATTCAAGGCAGGTGGATGGGAGTCTACATCACCCTCTTCCCTTCCAGCTTGTTACAAGAAAACACGTAAGAAAAGTACATAGGAAAAAAGAATTTACTGTGGGGATGGCTGAATACTTGTATAAATTACCTGGAGTGGCTGTGAAGGTTCCATCACTGGAAATACCAAAACCAAAGAGGACACAACAATAAGGAATCATACTGGCCCTGCTTTAATCACGGGAGCTTGGACAAGAGGACTTCCACAGGTCCCACCTTTACCACCTCAGCAATTCAATAACTCTGTTATCAGATGAGACAAGATTGTCTTGGATCCTCCCAATTTTTAGCACATTGTCCCAACTCACAGTCTGGTTCATGAATGCACACTCTCCACTGCTTGCTGCTTTACAGAGTCCCTGATTGAGGGAGGCTGCCATGTCAACCAGGCTGGTATCCCTTTATCAGCTTCCAGTACTTCAGTTCAGGAGAGCATGAGAGACAAGGCACCAGAGAGGAGCCTCATCAGTTCAGTCACTTGTACTAAAACCTGTCACAAGCCACTTAATCAAAAAAACTAGATAAAATCATGTATTAAATACATATAATTGCATTTTGAAAATTCATTGCAGCACATCACCTCTCTAATGTGGAAGCAACTCCAGGATGGGTATTCAATGAACAATCTTCAAATTACCTTGGATGTCTTTGTTTTGTAAATAAAGATTTGCTCTCCTTGACTAAAATTAGATGCAAAGTCTTAGGCTAAAGAAATGACAGTTAAATAGTTCAGAAAAACAAGACACAAAACAGTGGTTTTACTTGAACTAAAAAGTGATACATTAATCCAAAAAAAATGGGGGAAGGACAAGAGTGGGGTGCACTAATTTTCTCTTTCATCCTTTTTTTTCCCCTGAGGTTTGATCACAACATAGTAATAGCTATAGCTTTCTGACAGGCCAGTCTTATTATAGTGTCTGCAGTTTTGTAAGTTGTATAGCCAAAAAGTCCACAAAGACCAGGAAACAACGCATATACTTACAGTGATGCTATCTTCATTTTCTTTGTTGGAAACATCCGTTGAAGTGATTTGATTACTGTTATTAGTGGCATCTCCAAGATCATTAGGTGTGGTTTCATACTCTTAAGAAAAAAAAAGGAGTTGCTTTTATAACCTCATAACTTCAGCAGGGAAATGGTTTTCTATATTATTTCTGCTCTGTAAGATGGTAATGCCACGATCAACTTTGGGAATTTGAGCTCTTTGGACACAACTCGTAATTGCTAATGAAGCTGGAATGTTTTGGGGAGAATCACTGTGGCATGTAATTGAACAAACGTGCTGTGACTGACAAACATGAAAAGAGAAGCAATCTACAGCCTAATGTGTATCTCTACTGGAAACACTACAGTTAAATGAGAACTCCGCCTATAGAGCTATTTTTATGTGGTTCTGACTTCCCATTAAAAATGAAAGACTGCCCTCTACACTGAACTTCACCAGCCTTGTATTCAGTCAAATATAGGACAGTCTTAGAAATTAGCTTGAGCACTTTTGTTTTGCTGAGAAAAATTCAACACATGGGTTTCAAGGTATTTTACTAATATCAAATGTGAAATAGCTGTTTTCATTTGTTTAATAAATAATTTTAAAAACTCATGTTTTATGCACAGAGGTTACAGTTTAGCATTGCTATAACACCTTTAAAAATTAAAGTGCCTGAAATGGTATGAAGAAATTTGATTGATTTATCAAAATAATTCCACTGACAGGGCAGCAGGGGCAAAACCAGAACTACTACAGACAAAGAATGATCATGGCTCAATTATTTATAAGAATTTCAAAATAAAACACACATATTTACAGTCTGTGATTTCCTGACAAAATTTTTCAAATGGGAGAAGAAGATTTATATAGTTATATATATATGAAGTTAAGAGAAACATGCATTAAGATAAAATTTTAAAATGCTTTTTTTTATTACCTCTGGAAACACATGTAACATTTTAATTTCATGAATATAATGTATGCAGATGAAAGAAACAAAGGCAATAGGGCAATAACTGCACCTATTATAAAATACATGTCCAGCATTGTAATTTAAGTTTGCAAGTAGATCAGTATTTCTTTACATGTTTTGATTAAAATCAGTGCCATAAGCCTGCAGATGAAATATTAAATGTGAATTTGAAAAACCTCTTGCTAAATACAGTGGCAGAAGCATTTCTGAGCATGGAGCTCCAGCTGAGCAAGCACAGGGAGGGCTTGAGCCTCAGCAGTATTCTCCTTCAGCTCCCAAGGCCAATTTGGAGAGCTCAGCTGGCAGTCCTAGCAAGAAGCTGCACTGGGCTTTTGATCTTCAGGCATGCAAAGTTTTGGTTTTTTTTTTTTGGTATAGGAAGCTGTCAGCTACCTCTGGCACCAGTGCTACAGTCATCACAGTCAGGATGTCTAAACAACTCACATAGTCTATTTTGGCTCTAAACTATGCATGCCAAAGGACAGGACTCTTTCAAGACAAAATACATATTAAATATACAGAGCTTTCAAGAGAAAAAAATTTAATTTCCTGATCTTTTACCATTTGAATTATCCAACTCTGCACTGCATCTCTGTGTGTGTAGTTTACCATGCAGAAAGGTTAGAGCAGCAGCAACAGAAGAATGAACAGCATTCCTTGCTCATCCAGGTAGAACAATCCTTGCCTGAATGGCTCACCTGCACAGGCAGCCTGGACTTTGGACAAGGTTCTGTTCTGACCATCTGTCACGGTGAGTACACCCTTTGCCAGAGCAGAGGAAGAGACTTCTACTTAATTATTTGGAGGTGAAGTCCACTTTATAACAAGTACATCAGCCTAAAAAATTTTGGCTTCCTGTACAATTAGATGGGATAATTTTCACGAAGATGGTTTTGTCCAGCCATATACTATTACAGTTTTATAGGACTAACATATAAAACAAATACTTAAGAGTCTTTGCTGCTCTGACTCTGTAAAACAAACTTTGAAGATGGAAATTTTTTGCTCCCAATTTCACCTGTAAATAGCTGATGCTATTTGTAATTCTGTTTTTGCTCAGGCCTGTTCTAAGCTACTGGAAATCACACCCTGGAGGTCTAATGAGAACCACAGGTCTGGTCTATAAATCCTCTGAACGCACTTCTATATTAAAATGGACAAGAGCTAAGGTAGGAAACATTAGTATACTGGTGGTGTGCTGACATTGCTTGCTGTCTAACTGTGAATCATTTGCATTTGAGGTATTGCCAGATCTTCAAAGCCCCTTGAAATGGGTGAATCAGGCAAGGAAAATACAGGCGACAGCTATCCAGCCCAAACTGAACAATTTGAGTTAAACAAATTCCTGTTCATTTCACTATGAAATCCTGACATAGACACTGAGCACTCTTACAGACAGGGTCACGCCTTTTGACTCATGCTAGATAAGGCTCATATTGCTTTAGGGCCAGGTTCTCTGGTGCTCTGTACCTCATGCAGCCACCAGTGACTAATAACAGCTGTGGTGAATTGCAGCTGACGCTGGCCACTTCACAAACAAGGTGCATAACAGCTGGGATAGACACAACAGCACAGTCACATCAGCACCGGGGGGGTCAATCTGCACAGTCATTCTGGGGCTTGGCAGACATGGGGCAGGTTGTCTCTCTCATGCTCACAACCACATTAGAAGAGGCATCATGGCATGAAAATATGAACTCAGAGCCAAAGGAGCTGGTTTGCACTCAATTTCCTGCTCGGATCCACGTGAGTCACTTATTTCTCTCAGTTACTTCCCAGATGGTGTCAGGACAGCAGTCCCTCTTTGCCTTTTCCAAGAGGTGCCGCAGAGGTGAGCTAGAGGCACAGGCAACTGCTCCACGCTTGCAGCGGGCAGTGCCCCATGCAGGCAGGACTGCCCTTGGCAAACTCAGTGTCATGCAGCCTGATGTGAACTCATCAGATCTTCTGATTACTGTTGTATGTTCAAAATACTTAACAGAAACATCTGGAAATTGCCACACATCACAAGGGCAGCAGTTTCAAACAGCAGAAAGAAGAGCCAGGAATAAAGATGAAGGCTGCCTTCACCAGGACTATGTCTTGCAGGCTGTGATCTGCCAGCAAAACTCAAAGCACGTATCTCAGCAGAAACCCACCCAAGTCAGTCGATGCACAGCACTCACACGGCTAAAGCCATACACAGGCATCACGACCTTGATAAACATCTCAGAGTCAAAATCTTCATGCATACAACTTATATAATATAACACATGAAGAAACTGCGCAAACCATCACCACTTTTCCATCCCCAACCCTCCCTCCTTCTCCTCCTCCAAAAAAAAAGATTTTGGAAAGAGAGGGAGGGGAAGCTTTCCTTTGGAGTTTCTAAGCATCTGAAGTCAAATTGATGCTTCAATTGCACATTTGCTAAAGTTTAATGATGTGGAATGGAATCAAAGCAATAACATTTAGATCAGCTTTAGGTAACTTGAGTCATGGGCCATTTCATCCAAATAAAAAGTACTCCAAACAGGATCCAGCTTCAAGCTGTTTGGGTATGTTGGTTAAGATGAACTTTTCTACTCACCAGAAGTATACCAGAAATATGTTTTTAAAAAGAGACAGTCGCTTTTCATTCTGCAGCTTCTATTTCAGTGCACGCTGGCTTTCACTTGGTACATTCTGCCTAACTAAAAAACTAATGCAAACACTGTGCCATCAAAATCTCCTGGCACACATTCAGCTAACACTGAATTGATGGTCTGCTTATGCAAGAGAGATTAAGGGAAGGTACAAATGGCGGACAGAGCAAAATAAATTGCCTACAGGAAAACTTACTTGTGCCAACTTCATTTCTAAGTGGGATTTAGGGGTACGTTTTTGGAGGCAAAACAAGTATGGAATCATCCCTGAAAAAATAAATTAAGTTGTATAAAGAGAAATCACAATCTCTCTTTCCTCCAAGAAATGCCTCCAAAAGGTTCACGAAATTTCATGTCTGTGAATTACATCACACAGCTGTCATCCTACAGGATCAACTGCACCCATTTGTAGCAGTGGATTTATGCTTCTCCTAATGTGAATCAAAAGCAGCATAGTAAGTAAAATATCATATTGTCATCACATATGTTAAAATAAGGCAGGAGAACCAAAACAACAAAATACCTTTTAGAAGTGTGTTATTCTATGTCACATTTCAATTTAACTGAGCCTAACATTTGAACTTTTAATGTTTCAGTTCTTTCACTTCTATTATTAAAAGAAAAGAAAAAGAAAATCAAATATATACCATAAACGTCTGGATCCAAAATTGGGCCACTACCTGTACACAGGAAAGAGAAAAAAAAAAAAGAAAGAAAAGATTTGTAAATAAATTGCAAATGCTGGAAGAATAAAAATTTCTTTAGGAGTTGTTTTTGAATTTAATTGTCATGGCAAGCATAAGTACCTACATAAATGTATATCAACATCAATAACTGCAGTTTATTAATTACATTTACACCCATCTCAGAGTGATCCCAAAGGCTACTATTTTGCTTCACGTGTGCACAGTACACTAGCCCTGGCAAGGGCATGCATTATTTCACAACTGGGCAAAATCCTGCTTTCCACGATTAACATTTTTATATAAATGGAATAAGTGCAACAATAACAATTCCTGTGGAAAAATCAGTGGTAAAATTTTCCCTGAATTCAAGTGAAAGCAGATTTCACAGAGCTTTAACAATCACTGATTTTTACCTGATAAAAATAATTATGTAATTTTATCACTGTGCTAACTACAAATCATTTTAAGCTGTGAACTAGGAAGTTAAGGGCCACATGTAGAAATTACTTAAGCAGCACCATTTGATTCACTCTGTAAAAGGATGCTTCCGAGAAGCCAGCTGCACAGCTGATACGCAGACAGAACTCTTACCAAAAGAGTCAGATATCTCAGAAACCAGACTTTACACTAGCAAATGGATACCTGTCTAGCCTACACTTCTCTAAATTTTACTAGTTCCTGTTTGCAGCTTTTCCTAATTACTGTACCTGTGTAAGGCTTAGCACATATATGAGTAAAATGCACAGAACACCCACAGAAATTAGTGAACTGTTCACTATTCATGCTTGGAAAGATACTTGCATTGTATTTGAACATACCCATTCATTCTGATCTATAATGTACTTCTAGCACAGCTTATGTAGTAGGCTTATAGTTATCTCTTCCATATTTTTTCTCTCTCTTTTTGCAAGTTTGGAAATAAAAATAACAAGTAATTAAAAACTCTAAAGATTAATCCGACTTCAAGAAATATAATTCTCTTTATACTACCACATAGCAGTGGCATTACACTGGCATAATGTCACATCACAGTGAAGTAAGAGCAGAACAGCACTGTTAACAGCACAAGAACCTGTGCTAAAAACACCACTTGCAAGGCATTTGTAGAATAGCAGCAGATAATTAGGCTTATTTTTAAATGCACTTGAAAATATTCCAGCAGCTGGGGATACATGTCAATAGACCCCATGAGAACCATCATGTCAATCAGCAGAAATAAATAACCAGTGAAGAAAGCCTGACTATCTAGCCTCAAGTAACCTGACCACAGAATTTTGTCCACAAAAGTTCATGGATTCAGTTTTCCAAGTGTAGAACATCCAACTGCTGAAAGACAGTATTTCTAACTCACCTTCTCTAATCTGAAGCAGAAAGAAAACCTCAACCAACAAAAAGTCTCCCAGTCCTTTATATCTGAGTTAAATGTCAACATTTTTGTTTCTATTTTCTGGAATTGGAATAAACTAAGAAGGTTAGTATATCTCTAACTCCTCCCAGACATATAAAATAGGAAGTTATTCACTCCATTCAAATACCTTTTATATAACTAAACATTTTAAATGAAGCTGCAAAAATCAAGATGGTGGACAACCTCCAAATTTCTGTTTAGTATTACTTTTTCTATTTAGTACTCAGTTGAAGTTAGTTTAAAATTGAACCTCACCACAGTCATTGTGCATGTTTACACACAATTATTTTAAAGGCCAAGTACAGAACGGCACCATTGTATTGGTCCCCATTAGAAGAGGTTGTTGAGTAAAGGAGCTATCAAAAGACTTACCCTATTCACTCATCTTTACGGACTACATCAAATACACTTGGATTGTTTCCGTCTTTCTTTATAAATTTGACATTTTCAAAATAAAGCACCAGCAAAAGACTCAATCCAAAAAAAATACTTACACAAAAAACATGTTATGCTGCACATGGAATATGCTACTTCTAAGGTGTATTTAGCCTGTTCTTTTACCTTGATAAGGTCTATGTGACTTGGATTCCTTCAGCTGAATTTTAATGTAGAGAGTTAAGAGATGAATAAGCTTAATTAAAAATATCTATTATTGGTAAAAATCTCTCTCACATTCATCAGCCATTTTGGATCAACTATGAGAACAGCCTCCAAAATAAACCATGACCATTTCTTGCTTACTGTTCATTGCAGTTAGTCCCAAATAATCAAATCATTCTCAACAAGAATTGGAAACCAAGAACATTAGCAGACTAAACGTAGTTAAAAATTCAGCTAGCAAAACGTGAATTGTATTCTTCCAGGTCTTCACATTTAGAACAAATTCTTAATTTACAACATTAACTTGGGTATCATCAACCCAATCAAAATCCCACTGTGGTCTATGGTTTCCTCTCTTTCACGCCTGCATCCTAAGACTACGGAAAAAAGGTTCTTCAAGAAGCATGCTGAAAGTTGGGAGCGTCATAGTACAAACCACATCTTCATCATGTTTGACCCAACACTGAAAGGGGACTATTACACTGTTGATGTAGAACATGCTTCAGACTTATATGCATTTACTCTGAGTAGATATAAGGATTATGGGTGAGGGGATTTTTTAAATTTTCGGGGTTATCTTCAGAGCATTTACCCAAGTGACGCAATAACCAGAGAATCAGTTTAAAGCTCAGTGAGTGTACCCCACCCCATGAAACATCAGGACTGGCATTTATTTCACCCATGAAGACATGAAAATGAACATAATACCAGGGTGTGGGCCTTAATCTTTATGCTTCAGTGTACAATATGTGGGCCAAAAGGAGAAACTACACAGTAACGCCAGCACTGAAAAGCCTTTTAAGGATTTGAAAAAGCCTGAGAGTGCTTTAAATAGCAATAGTATAGAAGAAAAATTATAATATGATGCATTTGCTTTTATGTGAGCTTCACTGGAGGAGACAACAATGTTGTGATGTTTTCTAA
The DNA here is from genome assembly GCA_013399225.1 of Rhipidura dahli. Taxonomy (NCBI): domain Eukaryota; kingdom Metazoa; phylum Chordata; class Aves; order Passeriformes; family Rhipiduridae; genus Rhipidura; species Rhipidura dahli. Next base: position 384,333 of record VXAC01006427.1, on the reverse strand, counting down.
AGCTCAATGCCATGATTCTTGCAGGAGAAAACTAAAAACAATATTGAGGAGGCTAAGTAGATAAGCCATTTCCCCTGTTGTTAATTTTTAAGGCCAGTTTGGTGCCATCCACTGTGCATGAACTAATTTCTAATGCAGTTACATCCTGTCCCTACAAAGTCCCATTTCCTCTCTACTCTTTTTGTGAAGCTTACTCCACCACAGATCTTGGGAAATGCTTTAAGAACACAGTACAATTTATATTGGTAGACTTACATTCCAGAGGAATATAAAAGGGATGGCACTAATGAACCATGTTTTATTTCTAATTTAGAGGATAGCTACAGTTCTATTTACTATGGACAGAAGAATAAAGGAAAAACATTACAGAAAAGGGGTTTGGATCAAAGACAAAAAAAGTTTATAGATCACCTAATATATTTGAGGTAGCTGATATTCTGTTAGAAAATTAAGCCAGGTTAATATTAAATACTCAGGGTAAGAGAACTTCCACGGTACACAGAACATCCATGAGGTGAACTGTTATGCTGAACAGTTATAATGCAGTATTATGGGACACCAGTAGCTAAAACCATGGCATATTTCTGCAATGAGTCTCTTCATGGAAGAACTCCAGAGAAAAATCAGGAGAGAAGCAGTAGGCACAGCAGGAGTAAATAAAGCCCAGTTTTATCAGCTCCTTGTCTTCTCCTAATGATGGGAAAGCAAAAGACCTACCATCTCTCTCCCTGCAGCAAACCGAGGAAAAAGGGAAAAAATGAAATACTGACCATATTTTTATGGTCTTTAGCCTGAGATGTAGGAAGAGAATTTAAATATTCACCACTTTTATTTTTTAAATGAGATAACATAACAGGACACTGCTGTTCAAAAAAAAAAAGAAGGAAACTATTTATATATCACATGGTAAAAAAGCCAACAATACATACAATCTCAGATTTTGAGGTATGACTGTGCAATTATCTGCACAAAACCACAACTTTATTTCTACTCCAAACGTGCAAGGTCCACTCAGAGTTTTCTTCTACATACTCCAATATGCTTACATGTACACTGACTGTTATTACAGCCACTTCATGTATGGTTTTGAAGATGTGGGAAAAGATCAAACCACAGCGAACATCAATCACTTACAGCACTCCCTGCAATTCAATGAGCTAGTCCACCTTGAGCATGCCCACACAATATTTATAAAGAGCAAGGGGGAATCTTTAGAGCAGCTGAAGGTGCAACCATCTTGAACACTGATACTCCCAGCAATATAGGTGCCCAGCCTCCACCTAGACAAATGGCTATTGGACATCAAAGTGCCTGTTAAGACTTTGCCCATCCTGCCCCTGGGTTACTTGTTCTCTCCCCAGTTCTCTCTGGTGTCCTATAAACAATGTATTATCAAGAACTCACTTTACTGCACTATCAATTTTGCAACAAGGCACTAGATGGTACACAAACATCCTCCACACCCTTGAATACACTGCCTAGTTCAATTCATATGCAGTGCAGCAAGTTACAGAGTTTCTGAATTGGCTTTTCAGGATAAGAACCAAGGCTTGGGAAAACTTTAGAAACAGCAACTTTTCATTAGCCTTGGCTGGCAGGGAGGATGGTTACTCAAAGGGAAGATTTACAGAGCACTGGCATGGCCTCCGTTGAGAAGCAATAAATGAGAAGAAAATGCTCAAGAAAAACGTTATTTTACAAGTAATATTGAAGACATTCATTCAGAGAAAAATAAGTCCTCTAAGAAGCTTTCTCCAAAATGTTTAAACTGGCCAAAACCATTATTCCACCACTTTCATTAGTTTGCAATTGCTAACATTAAAAAAAAAAACTGCACTCACCATCTCCAGGCACTGACATGAAATGAGCATCAACCCGTTTTTCATCCTCTCCATAATCATTCTTTGCCAGTAAGGTATAAGCACCATTATTCAGGTGTGTGGGATTATCCAGCTGAAGGCAGCCATGGTATTCACTTTGATTGATAACGTGTATTTTAGTACAGATGTATTCAGACTCATTCAGTACAGCTCCTTCATAGAACCACTGCAATGTGGGCTTAGGGTTCCCTTTCACAGTGAATGGAATACACCAGTGGTGGTCCGGGGTCGGAGATTCAATAAACGTGATATTTGGTGCAACTATATTGGAAAAAAGAGTGAAGAACATCAGAATATTCTGAACATGCCCTTCCTCCCTTCCCTCCCTCCCTCCCAAGTTATCACGGAAGTATTGTCATTCGTCAGTACAAAAGTATGTCACTAGATGGAATGGTACCCATTTGAAGGATACTCACACAGGAACCTACCTGCTCTGCCTAGAGTATATGCTGAACTGAACTGAAGCCACTCTTTAGAAAGAAACAAAACAGACTAGTTTCAAAGACTGAAAACATGTTAAATCACTTAAAATGTGTAAGGTGTGGGAACTTCGGGTACTGGATCACTTAGAAGAAGGAAAGAGACATTTTAGCTTTACTTTGCTGAAAAAACTGTGCACAGGAGTGCTGAAGGAAGATAATAGTATTGAAAACGTTAAAAAGTTGGCCAAAAGAAAGTAGTACTGGATAGACACTCAGCTAGGAATCCAAGTTTACAGACTACTTTTTTAACAGAAACAAAGACAGAACAGATTACTTAATTCTCTAGATTCTTCTGTCAGAGAAAAATAATTCTCTACTGTACATACTCTCATTCTTGTTCAAACCTACTAAATGCCTCAAGTTTACAGACCTCTTCTGTTTCCCTCAAGAGACTATTCCAACACCTTGCCCATTATTTTCCTTTAAATGTATTCTTAACTACATCCAATTTCTTCTAGTTATACTCCCTTTTATCACTCAAAACAGTGTCAAGCTCAGAATCTCATTTACACTGTTCAAACATTTCTAGTATATGTTTGTTCTCATAGTTATTACATATCCAATTTCAACCTACAAACCTACATCTACAGCAATCCTTCTAGTTTACTCTGTCATAAGCACATGTTGAGCAAAGTTCACCATCTACCAAGTGTTCCATTCTCATCTTCAATTAAACAGAGGGTTGCAGCTTGTGAAAACATGCTGTATAGTTCATGTAAAATGAATTCAGACTAGAGCTTAGATGAGTGCACTACACTATATGCCCCTTCTCCCTTCATTGGCCCTGAGAAATAAGTGTACTGTTCAAAGCTGTGACAAATTAATTTACATCTGGCTGTACAAACACTGAACAAAGCAATTGTTGTTTTAGGTAGTAAGAACATAAAAGTGTAGTCTTGTATAGTTCCTCTAGTCTTTTAAAGCATTCACACTTTGCAATTCCTAAGACAGTGTGCTTGTACATACACACTATTACAAACCTTCCCACTCTGACAGTGTCATTCAGTATTCAGGGTTCCAGACCTTTACTTACTGATTGTTTTAACTGGAAGACAAAGCAGTCAGAAATACACTTTTTGCAGAATACAGAGCTGAAAAAGATAAATGCAGTAACTGCTGACTGGGCTACTCCTAGCATTAACTGCAGTAGACAGCTCACATGCCTTAAGGGTTTCCATTTCAACAGCCTTAATGTCTAAAAAATACCCAAAACAGCTCCTGCCAATGCAGTTTGGCCTCAGGGTCTGTATGGAGGCCTGCATACGTACAGAATACCGTAAGCTCAGCAGAGACTTGGTCCTCTCCCACAATGTTCTCTGCTACACAGGAAATCGACAGTCCACTGTCCATTGATGAAACATTCTTGATGGTGAGAGAAGCAGGGTTCTTATTTGTGTCACTCTACAAATGATCAGAAAAACATGTATGCATCAACCACAGCATTAAGAACCAAGGAGAAGGAGGGAATTACTGATCACAGCTGAATGGCATTTTTCATTTTCCCTTCCTTTTAGCTGGATCTGTCCACAATTAATCAGACCCTTAGTTTAGTGTCTTATCCAAACAGACATAAAACACATAGAGAACCAATTGTAGCAGTCAGTGGCAGTGGATTCAAAGCTTTGAAGTCCTGCTACCAACATTGCACTCAAACATGTTTCTGCCCTGTCACTTTCAGTCTGTGCCTTATTTTAAACACTTATCCCCTCTACACAATTTTTCTTTTCCTCTAACCACATACCCTTGCTCACCCCTCTCACCACTTCATTAGCGATCTCCATGGTCTGTCTCTGCCTGTTCTCCTTGAACTTTTTCTTCCTGCCTGTATTCTGTTCAATCCTTGCTCTACTCATCCTTTTCTCTCTTTCCTTTAAACTTATGCTTCGCATCTCTTCCACCGCTGCCTTCTGAACCGTACTGTATCTTGACAGGTTTTCTATCTCCTTCTTAACCAAATTTCTCTTGAAAGCTTTCTTTTCTGAAGAAACCTTCCACAAGAAATTGCATAACCTAAGGTATTGCCTAAGTATTGTTTTACGTCTTTAGGAACTGACTAATTAAGGTAAGAATGATGATTCCTAAAAATCTTGATTCTTAAGATTCTTAGAAAGCTCAGTGTCTATCTACAGCCTTAAATAACATACTGAATATGCAGTTATGTCACACTGATTAAGCAAATATGGCTGAATTACCCTCACCCCAAAAAAGCACTAGCAAAGCCAATTGTTACTCTGATGTTCATAAATCAGGCCATTCATATGATCTCCAAATAATTATTATTTCCAGACTTTAATTTTTCATAAAGAATTAGACTATTTTGTTGAACTGGAAAGGAAACAAAACACACTCAAAAAAAAAGAAAAAAAAGGTAATTTTTAATACTACTTTTGAGGAACTTTTCGTAATGTACACATTCATGTCAGTGCTACAGACAACACAAACAAGCAAGCCACTCTTAATAGTAAAACTGCAGCAACTCTACGTGGCAGTCAACAGGAACATGTGGGAACACTCCTCCATACAGTCCTGGCCAACCAGAATTTTGAACCTTGAGATGACACCGTAACTCCACTTGGGTTCAAGATCCCTTTTATCTCAGTGTGACAATAGGGGAGGCAGGTGGAAAAGCAAACACCCCTTTGCACATTTCCCTATTTCACAATTCTCAGAGGTGAGCACTGCTCAAAGCTGGACTGAAAGCAGAGGTGCTCAAACACAGGCTCAGGGCTGAAATCTAGAGCAAGAAAAATCTAAACAACATCAGCCAAACCATCAATCAACACAGAAACTCAGAACATAAAGATTAGCTCTGCAGAAGTAGGGCCTAGTTTTAACCTTTGCTAATGTCCCTCTTTTAAAACAGGAGAGAGAAAACAGGGAAAAGCAGCATGCAAGATGAAGAAAATGAAAGCAGAAACAGGTATGGAAGTAAAAGAAAAGAAATCAAAATCAACACTCATAGAAAACGATAGTTGTGAATGGCAAGTAAGGTCTAAAAGGTTTATGCTCTTCTCCATGGCTAAGGCTGTAGCCAGCCTGTATTATAAGCCCCTCTAAAACAGAATTATGTAGTTATGCCAGGACAGAATACTCATGGAAACCTTGAAGCAAACTGACCATGGCATTTCAAAGATAGGAGGGTTAAAAAAATTAGCTTATCTCACTATTTGAACCGTATCCCACATTTGTTTTGGCTCCTAGAATTAAAATTACAAAAAAGTTTTTTAAAAAAGGTGAAACTTGGCAGAGGTTCCCCAAACTGTTTTAATTTCTTGTTCTCGATGACGACTGACACCTTGAAGCCTTAGGGGAGTTTTACAGATCAGAGAAAATTTTAAAAATACAACTAGAGCTCTGCAGAGCTCTTACTTATGAAGGCTGGAATGAAAGGAAGACTAGTTAAACTCTATACAAGCCTGATTTAATGAACTTTATGGAAAGAAAACATAAAAAATATGAGACCCAAGAGGTCCTGTCTCCTCCTCACTGCAGGAAGAGTTTTGGAAGTACACACCCCACACCTTGTACAGACCAAGAAGCTTTAGGCAGAGTGCACCACCATGAATGCAGGAAAGCAAATGCCATGAAATAGTAATAAACATGGTTTTTTCTACTGTGAAATAATAGCAATTTATGAGGTCAGCAGCTTCCTGTTGAAGATCTGCTTATATACCCCTCCTTTTTTCAATATTTCCATCAGAAAGGACTTAAGCAGCACACAGTCTACACTAGGGACAAAAAATATAAAGAGCCCAGCAAAAAAAATTTCCCCACCTAGATGATTTCAATGAGGAAAGGTACTCATTTAAAAAAACAAAACAAAACAAAACCAATCTGACAGTCTTTTAAAGTAAAATCTTCAATTTCATGGCTTCCTGTTGCTGCTAAGTGTGTTGAAAAATTAAACAAGCCACAAAATATTTACAACCAAATTCCAACACAAGCAATTTTGAAATGAAAATATAATAAAATTACCAACACAAAGTTTGTTTCAACATCAGTTTAGATTGGATTTATTCTCTGTAGGCAGGTATCAGTGATAATAAGGAAGTCATTGTGTTTCAGTATCCTAATTCACACTACTTCCAAAAATTTACATTACTCATTTACAAGAGAACATCCAAAAAACCCGAATGCAAATGAGAATCTTGAGAAACAAACATCTGCCATTCCCAAAAGCACTGCCACACTCATCCTGGATTGAAAGTAACTGGAAGATAAATGTAATCCCAACATTAATTTTCTACCTCATCTTTTAATAGAAAACTAACTAGAGCTGGACATGAAACTTCATTCCATCCTTCAGCAGGTATCACCTGAATTGTCATGTATCTGAATATAAAACTTACCTCATGGTTTGAAACAAGATTAGTTACCACCCAGGACACATTTGGGGGCGGCCCACCAGTCGTATCACAGTACAACGTGATGCTCTTTCCTTCCACCACGGTGATGTTGTAATTGCTTAAGTTTGCTGAGGGCAAGTCTGTGATAGAAACAACAACACAATAACCCAACATGTATTTGTATTTGACAGAATAAATGCCATGCAACTCCAAGCAAGCCATATAAATGCAAGTATTACATCAAATATTCACTGCAGTCAGTACCATTCAGTCAGGCAGAACAAACAGCATCTTTGGAAATACACAACTACCATCTTTAGCTGCTATGTATTTTCTGCATCTCCTCTGCTTCACATCCTAAGAAAACATTACTGCATGTGGGAATACATTAACTAGTTAACTATATAGGAATATATATCAGGTGCACAAACAGAAATTATCCTAACTTCAAGTTTTTAACTTCAAAATTAAAAAAAAACCCTCTTCCTTTACTCTTTGAAAATGGAAATTGTATCCATCTCTTTACAACAGCTGCAAAGCAACCTCTGTGTTCCACTAATGTTGTGGTAATTCCACTGTTCTCCACAACACTAACAGGAAAATCCCATTAGCTCCCAGTATCCCCCAAGACTGCAGCCCATCCTCTCTGATACAGAGACACAGCTCAGAGAGCAGGGAATAACCTAGATCTTAAGCTTAAAGTGAGGGAAACAGAGCTCTTAACAGATTGAACTACAGAAAGGAAAGGACAGAAGAGAAGGTCAGAAATTGCACAGAGTTCGACTCAAGGCACCTCCAGCTGACTTTTCTATTGCCCTCAGGAAAGCAGAAAAGCAGTGAGATGGTAGCACTCTTCAGGAAACAAACACCAGGTTTTACAAGAATCAGGACTCCCCCTCCATCTTACAGAACTATAAATCACTCTGTGCCTCATTCTAAGGCACCCAAAGCAGTGGGAGTCTCCCAGAGAGTAAATTTATGCTGAATGTTTACAAAACCACAAGGTATTATACACTGACTCTCTCCAAAATAATACTAGCAGTATCAGAGATTTCAGGCACAGAGGAACTCACATTTCATATCTATTTATGTAGGAAATAATTATGCACCACTCTATAAATAACATCTTTCTTAAAACATACTATGCCATCATTTGAAGCTGGTACAGTCTGTAAAGTCTTGGTTTCCTTTATGAGGCATTTCACGTCAACTGTTCCAGGCAAATTTTACTTGCAATTCATCATCTCAAATAGTCAAGTTTCTCTGTTGTGAAGGACATTTATGCATGATCTTGCAATGAATTTTCTTTGCCTGAAACAGCAGCTCTCTTTGGTTTTGCTTTTTAGTTGAGAGCACAGCAGTTTTATCATGGACTTGCGGGTATAGAAGTTTAGCAGAGACATTTTTCTTTATGTAAAAGATCCAAAACAAATAAATAATTATCAAATCACTGTGAACACATTCTTATGTTTGCTGGAGGTTCAAAAGAAGCTAGATGTATTGGAAACCTCCCTTTTATTGGGTCAATAAAAAAATAACTGAGAGGAAGCAATACAGAAAAGAAGATAAATAATTTTCCAGACAATGCTTTCTTGCCTAATAAGATTTGAAGATCAGCACAAGTATATGATAACTGCTCAGGCAATTCTCACGGTGTTTTAAGTAGTGCAGTAATATGATTCCCATTATAGGCATCATGGATTTCTTCTATTATGTTCACTTTATAAATCATGTGTTGAAGTTTATTGAGAGAGAGCTGGAGAGTTTGTATGCCTTGATGCAGTAATCTGTTAGCGAAGGTAGCCATCTGCTCTAGCCTGCTGTGAATTCAAATCTCACCAGTGTCTGTCAACTAGCTGAGCAGGAAATAAAACTAATCTTGGGGAACATTTGGATATTAATTATGCTAGTTAGGGAACAAGGAGAGAAGTAATGAGATAATTTACTTTATAAAGTTACACTTCCACAACATCTCTGAATACTGTTCCAATTACTCTTGCCAGACCTGAACATGCAACGAGAATGAATTTCCCCACTCTTCTTGACCCTAGCACTTGGGACAAGGTCTACATGATAGATTAGCATTTCACTGTGCAAACTGGCACAGCTCCTACTAACACATAATTTCATGTGAAACAACTCATGCAAGCAAAATTAAAAACAACTTTGGCTCCTTAGGGCTCTCCTTTAATAGCTGTTAAGTTTTGAGACAATTTCTTCCTGCAATGTGTTTATTTACAGGATAAGCAACTGAAGTTTAATTCCTCTGGTACTGGCTCTGGTTCACACCCAGAACTAGATCTAGTTCTGCTTATTTGAAGAAGTATGCACATGTCATGTTGGTGTTACATCTCTAATGGAAACAGCTACATCATGCTGTATCCTGCCAGAAGGCTACAAAATAATAGTGCTTATTATTCTGTACATCTGTAAAATTACACTAAAAACCAGATGCAAGGCCCCTGTAACTAAAAAAGTACAAATGGAATGGAATGGAATGGAATGGAATGGAATGGAATGGAATGGAATGGAATGGAGTGGAATGGAATGGAATGGAATGGAATGGAATTGACTAGAGTTGGAATTAGAAAAAGAATAGATTAGTAATCACATTTTTGTGTGTGTTTTCTTTTACTCTTTTTCCCAGTCATAAGATGGGTGGAAAACACAAGAATTGTCTTGGGATTCATTTTTTCCAGTTAGATATACTGAGATAGTGTGCTTTAACTGCAATCTGATTTTGCTTTTATTTCCAGTGGCACCCAGACTACTCCGCAGCAGACTCCATGCTAGCTGAGATGTGGCCCTATTTGGAAAAAGCAAGACAGTCACGTAAGGCCCCATCTAGACCTGTGATACATTGCCTTTACCAGCAAAGCCAGGACATTAAGCAGCAAAACCTGTACTGAAAAATGACTGTATTTTAAAGAAAACCAGAATGTACCTTAGCATATACACACGCTCAGTTTGCATGCTCAGTGCAGTGTGAGCGCGTTTACACTGGCCAGTAGCACTTTGACTCTTATCCCACTACAGAGATATCCAACCATGCTGCCTTTACTCCTGAGTTAATTTTGTTAAAAACAGTGTTTTAGATGGCTATCACTTTTGCTGATAGGGATGTGTATTTTAAAGGACTTTGTAAACAGCAGTTGATACAAACAATCAGATAGCATACTCAAATACTTTTGTGTACTGCCAACATGGTGAGATTAGACTGTAGCATAAAGGGCCATACAAGGTAGACATGACATCATTTTTCCACAAGTTTCATCTTGATATCTGTCAGACAGATTACTCCATGCCCCAAAGAGAGATTGAAACACAATCTCTCTTCCAAGCTTTGATAGAATTAATTACTATAACTCTGGATATCAGCAATAACCGTGCTAGTATCCAACTGATTCTTCAAGTTTGCCATATTCTTGGCCCTAACCTTCTGCAGCAGTGAGTCTTACAGGCTGTATACAAGCCCCATTCCCTTTTACTAATTCTGGAATTCCTCACTGACATTTAAATTTATTGAATACGCTCCTGTTTTGTTGGAACAGAGCAAAGAGAATTTCTGAATGATCTTTTTAAGACCACCTTGCTTTGTTTTTCAACTCCTCTTTCTTTTCATTAATATATTCAAAGCTTTTCAATCTCAACAAAAATGGGAGGACAGAATCTGCTACTGAGAACTTTAAAGTGTAATGTAGAGAGTAACACAGCTCAAGACTTAAAAGCATACACTAAAATCCATGTGTTTTATTATGCACTGGTATATAACAGCAGTGTGCTTTCACTGCATACAGAACATATTCTCTAACACTCAAGGTGATTACACTTTACTCCCAGGAATAGGCAGCTCTGGATTAGAATAAGCAGTCACTTCCCTCACCCCAGCACAACTAGACAGATCTAGAGACAAGCAGGAGGAACTCATTCCTATCAGCTGAGTCTATCCAAATATCATCTCATGCTTTAAGAGAAACATTCCTTTAAGTAGGGTTTATGGGGGAGCATTTACCTTCACAGACCAGCCTTAGTGCAATAGGCTGTCCCAAAGCCATCAGACAGTGGAACTGTCAAGCATCACTAGTGAAAGACTCACATCTACGCTGTGCACAGCTGGGACTTGGGCAACCACAAAACCAACACTTGGATGCCATATCCAAAGGTTACTTCTACATTTGGCTACACAACTGTCAATGGAAATGAAGAAAATGAATGTGCCTAAATTCCTAGAGGGCTTTCCAAGTCTTCATGCTGCAACTTATTACCTTCTACAGAAAATTTAAACTGGGCAGACCGTCACTGGAAGCTGAATGATATGATCTAATAGAGAAATAAAAACTCTAGTCTGTAATTCAACTCCTAGCACCAAAAATGCTTTAGCCAGTATACTAAAGGAACTTTTAAAAGAAGGCAGTCTTAAGCCAGAAGAAGCACATCCACCATTACACCAAAGATAGTGTTTCACTATCTGCAGTTACAAAAATTTTCACAAAATTAATACCAGATTCACTTTTTCCACTTCAGCTTTCACCTGTTTGGTTTTGGGATTGTTCAGTTGCTCAAAAACCTTCAAAAATTCTCCCAGTACGGTCAATCAGATTCACTAATATCTAAGAAATTACACGATGAAAGAATTAGGACCTGAGAGAACACTGTAAATTCAATATTGCATTCATTTATGCCAACCTTTGCACACTAAGTCCCTGATTTTCATCAGCCTCTCAACAAACTCCCAGGAGTCTAGACATGACAGAGTGTCACTAAATGGTTTTCAATGCACCCCATGACATCTTCTTTTTTGCTTGGCATGCTTCTGGAGGTCACTTTGTTGTATGATAAGGACAAGCAGCTACCAAGAAAAAAAATTACAATTTTTTTCTGCATAGAATTTTTAACCAGCTAATTTTAATCCTTACCTGAAATCCTTAACCATCTTTTAAATAAATATATCAGACAAAGAATGATTAACTTAATACTGAAGCAGCAACCATGTATCAAACCAAAACATTCACGGCAGACTACCAGAACCACTGGTTTATAAAACATCCACTTCAATTCTTAGGATACTGTGGTTCAAATCAGCCTACTTTCCTCACACAAGGTTCCAATACAGTCTAAGGTTCTTGGTTCTCCTGGTTTGGCTTTTTCACTCCAGGCAGGAAAACATACAACTAACTACACGTCCCTCCAGTACAGCCTGGTAACAACCACTACCCGCACTGTCTGGAGCCTGGAAACAGCAAGGTTGACAATGCAACTTGTAATGAACTGTCACGTGGACCTGCAAATTGCAGAGATTTACTGGCTCAAAACAGGTTGTATCAGTGGACAGAAATCAGGCTTTTCTTGTATCCTTCCACTGAAATTGTGCCCTGTTTGAAAAGACAGTAAGGTTTACAAATTCCAGAGGTCTTTTCCTATGGGCTTTAAAGAGTATAAAAAAACCAGCAAGAAACCTTCTAGCAATTCTAGCTATAAAGATAAGAGCTGTTGGATTTGTGATTCATCTCTTGTGTTTCACTTAACAAAAGCCTGCAGCCAACAGCTCTGAGCCAGATTTCAGCCACTGGGGAAGTGGGCATGTTTCCACTGAAGTCTGCAGAATGAGAGAGTCAGAAGGCAGCCTGGCTGCATCTTTGAAAGACTATAAAAGGATACCCCAAAAGTTTACATGCAAAGCATGAGTTAAGGAAACATAATCAATTGTTTCCATTTCCTGTTGTTTAACAACCACAGAATCGAAATGCTCAATACATATAAAATTGAAGAAATCTCAGAGAAGTCGTAACAAGATAACAAGCACAAACACACTCAATGAAGATTAAAAAAATATGTTAGGCAAATAATATACAGCATTGACAGAAAAAAGGAACACTTAAATTTTGGTCTTTCATTTATCTTCTGGAGCCCAAAGACCCCCATCTTCATAATTTCTCTAATTTAAAGTATGTTTTCCCAGATCAGACACACTCTTACTTCGCCTTTAAACACTTCATCACTCCATACTTAAAATTTTCACTAGAAGCAAACTGCATTACATAGAGCCAGCATATGCCACAGCAAAGACCACAAGACGTGCTAGCTCATCTTCACAACCACAGCAACAAGCGCCGTCTCCACAGAACCGTCACCCCATCCAGGGCTTCAAACACCATCATGAATGCAGCACAGCCAAAATCCACCAGCAGATGAGCACCTGCACAAATTCATTTGGACATCAAGCTGTCATCTGCAGTCAGCCTGCACAGAAGCTCTGAAGGCTGCTGCTGATATTCCAAACCAGATGAAGGGCTTACATTTCTAAGGTTTACATCAGCTCCTTAACTTTTTCCCAGGACCTTTCTTTTAAGACCCTTAGGAGTAATCTGGATTCCAATAAGAATGTGCTGAGTAAAATAGGATCTTGCAGCACCTGACCTGATCCCCAACAATAATATAAACACTTTGTTTGCAAGAATTTTGAGATGATGTGTTTTTATAGAGGCTATCAACCTTATCAACAATTCCCTTGCTAGCGGTATCATGAAAGTATCCAACCATGTTCTCTGAATGGCTAAGGAAATTAAATTACATCTGGAGAAATTGCTCTAACCCAGAATTTAAGCTTCAGTTGATCCACAACAGCTTTCAAAAGAAAACCAAAGACAGGTAGTGCCATTGGGCTGAATACACCAGCCACAAGCTTAACACATGAACTGAGAGCCAAACAGCCTTTGCAGTGTAAGTTAATGAGGCCCATATTAGCTTTTGTAAACCTCTAGCAAATGGCTTCCTATTCACTCGGTGTATGTAATGCAGCTGCAATTCCTGTATCGTTATCTGCAGAATTTCATGCATGTCCAGAAAACACTCAAAATAATGCTGACCTGTCTAACGCAGCAACATGATAAACATGTGATCCTGAAACAGGAATATTTTCAGAGAACAACATAAAAAAATAAAATTCATTTTTGGTACCAAGTATACCATATGCCAAGTATATTACTAAACGGATGCCTTGAAGAAAGGTTTCCCCTTTCAAAGACAGCAGCACTTTCTTTAGACTTCAGGACAGAGTAATCAAGTCATCAGTCTCCACCTAGCAAAGTAAGCCAGTAACACCACCAGAACAAAGTAAGAACCACCAGAAAAGAATAAAAGAGCTGTTCTTCATAGCAGATCAGTACTCCCCATTTACACAGATGTGTCAACTCAGGCACAGACAGTACCTCTGTAAACCTGCACAGCATCATGAGTTCACAGACAATACTTGAGTGATCCAGACACACTTCTTTCCCTTGGATAATGCTTTACTTCTTTCTATTTCTAACCTATCTGTATTACAAATCACCTTCACTAAAATTAAAGCAGAACTTGAATCAGAGTTACCAAACAAAAATCAGGGGTTTTTTTTAATATGAGACATCACATATGCCACATGCAGCTCAACTATCATCATTCACAGTCCCTGACTTATGTAGATGGTCATGTCTAGACATCTGTATGAAAGCTGATTGATTCACAAATAGATAAATGTTCCATGTTCAGAAGGACGTTATGTACGTATCTTTGAAAATGAGATTCCTGTTGCCTTTTCAAAGTCCACAAATTATTGGTTATTTCCACTTAAAAGCCAAAAAATTCTTTTAATTAAGTTAGGAATACCTAACTCAATTTGAGAGCAACAGTGAAACCCCATTACTGTTGAAGTCTTGCAAAGATGAAGTTTTTCACATAGCCCATGATCACAGGTAAGAGTTAAAACTCTTACAGAGAAAATAAGAACAGTTTGCCACCACACATCATGCACCACATCTAGTACTTGTGCCAAAATAAACAACACAGCTAGAGAATCCATGAATATTCTGAATGGTAAACATTGAGAACATTTGAGGCTTTTTTTAAACTCACTTTATTCTGCCTGTAATATTCTCCTTCTAATAGTCTTATCTGTGAAATCTGGCTGATAGTGGAAAAAAATGTCAACACCCACTGGATTATGCCTTTGCCTGTGGTTTTAAACTGCATTGTACTGTGATTGCCTCAGATCTAATGCTTATTTACTGGCTCAGTAATAGTACAAATCTTTTCTGTAAATTCAAAGAAACAACCGTGCCTTTCGTTTGCCTTTCTACCTCAGGATTTATAGCTGCCTCCAGTATGGTATTACGATTTACTTATTTACCTCTAGCACAAAACAAAAATCACCAGAAACAGATTTAAATTAAGCTAGACCCAGCTCCAGTCCATTTTCAGTCATCTGAGCAATTGCCTGTTAAAAATCATGGGTTTCCCCAACAAGCAAGAAACGGGCAAGCTGTTACTTCAGCCTGAAATTCTACATTACGGCTTCTAAAATTCTGTCAGTCATACACAAGTAGAGGCACTAAGAGCAACACCAGAGTACTTTGTGTGCAAGAGATGAGACAGGCAAAGAATGTGAGCATTCATTAAGTCTCACAGTACTCAGACCTTGGAAGTGAGTACATGCCTTGCTTCCAAGGACTTAAGACACTGGTGGTAATAGCCACCAGAGCTTAGAAGCATTAATAAGAATAAAGTGTTTACTCATATAGTCCTCTTTATTGATTTTCTAATGCTATTTATCAGATGAAAACAAAAGAAGATATCCCAGGTGGTGGTGCTGTTCATGCTGGACAGACAATTGACAAATGCTGTGAAAATTGCAAAATTGTACACCACCCTTTCTATACAAAAAAGGCTCTACTACTGTGGTAGATGCAACTTGAAAACCTTTGACATAGTAATTACATGTGAACCTAAAACTTAGAAAAATCTGGTAATTTTCATCATATCTACATAGATTTCAAATGCAGTTGGAAAAATAATTATCGATTGACACTTCTAATATTGCAGCTGGAAAGGATCTTCTAGACAATGAGCACACCTGACTTTAAACCTCAAGAAAATACATCACAAAGCTGATGCCATCTAAATTACAACCAATCTTTAATCAGTACATTATTGAACACTTCCACCATACAAACAGTTAGCAAATTACCACAGAAATTTGCTAATTTCTCATCAATTACCTACAAACCAAACCCCTATGATTAAGAAACCACCGTGGCCTCTAGTTATTACCCAGCAAGATTTATTTGCAGCACACAGCAGAAAGGCATCCTATTACCAAAACATTTATCACATACTATCACATATAGGCCACTTACTGTAATACTATGAAGTAATTAGTAACACCTGAACACAAAGAAGAGTGAACATTTGCTTAGTTTAAAAATGAAAAAAAAAGAAAAAGCAAATTCAACAAGGAGATTAAATGAAACCATTTCATTAGCAGAGAAAATTAGAAAAGAAGAGAAAATGTTTTATTAAAAAAATGCAGAAGCCTACATGCCCAAAAATTTCACATCAAAGGCAGCTAAGAAACATCACATAATTCTCAGGAAAAAAGAAATCAATATATCAAAAGCTGAACTCTTCTTTTATTTCAGTCCTACCTATTAGCCTCTCAGAAGGTTCTGGAAATCAAATAAACCAGCTTCATTAACAGTTTTGTTTTGAAACTAAGTCTTGTCCTTTTAAATACAGAAAAATATCTGTAAGGGTACTGAAATCAAGAGCCATGCACTGGAATTTTCAGAAAACTTCCAGAACACAGCCCAGCAATATTGTGATTCCTTTTCACCTGGGATTCTCTACTCTATGTCTAGGAAAAATATGTCTTATCATCCTTATTAAAAATCTATAACCTGCACTGGTTCATTTTGAAAAGGTAAATTAAGAGGAAACAGCTGCTAGAAGAAAAGCGAAGAAAAAGGGGAGGAAAAATGACGTAATATTTGGTGGTATCTGGACCCTGTACACTAACATAAATGATTTGTAGGCATGTGCTGGCATCCACTCAGACCATCAATGCAATGCATGTTTTCCATATGCAAATTACATATACTGCAAATTCCAGTCTGAACATTGTATATACTCACCTTCCCTCCTCCTTTTCCTCCTCTAGTTGGAAGTAACACCTTCCCTTGTCATGACAAGTATTTTAGTCAAGATATGCCCACAGGATGCACGCATGTGTACACACATATGCACCTACACAGCATTCAGGGCCCAGAGACAAGCCTGTTTTGGCTGCAGATGATTAAGAAATCAGGGGAAAGAACTAATCTCTCACAGATTTAATTCTGGGTATTAAACATCAAAAGTTTTCAGAGGAAAATCCTAGCTACCTGGTAGCTTCTAGATGTGCCAGCCAAGAATGTTACAAAATGTGCTGGAGTTTCTCTTTTGCAATAATTGATCTCAGTCCAACGGCCAACCTCTCAACACCCAGCACATTAATCTACCTCCTAGTCCATCTACCTAGACCATCCCCAGAACATTGGGTCCATTGAGCTCAGCTAATGGACAAGGACACTCAGTGGGCAAAGATGGAAGGAGAAAAGGTATGATTTCTCCTACTGTTCACATTGACTTACAGCTTTTCCTATCCAAATCAGCTCTCCACAAGGATCCCCTTGCTCCCCTTCCTTCCTGCATGCCTTCCACTGGGGACCCCAGCTTCCCACTCTTCCAGAGTTCAGCAGATGCAACATCATGTTTGAAATACTCCATCTCATGTCCCTCATACACAGATGAGCAAAAATCTCCAGCTAGTCAGTGAAACCTTTCCCCAACTGTCCCAGGACAATATGTAGGCAGCAATATGGTATATAAAAAAGGTAAGGACGTGGTCTTATTGTTATATCACTTTTCTATTTTTTCTAGATCCATGTATCTGAAAACAATATGCTAAAATATGCCACAGATCTAAGCTTGATATAACCCTTCTGTATAGTCTTTAAAAGGAACTCAGTAGAGTTTTATCTACATGAAGAACAGAGCTATTGCTAATTTGCCTCAAGTAGCATGAAGTTATGAATTTTCTTCCCATGGTCCTAGTACTAGTATTTTTGAAGGAAAATAAAGACTTCATTAACCATAAATACCTGAAAAAATTCAAGGAAGTAAAATTCAGCTATGAATATCTATTGAGCTTGGAAACACTGATATTTAGTTCAACAAAGGCACATGCTTTCTATATAAAACTTGTGGGCCAAGTCTAGAAGAGTGGGAAGCTGGGGTCCCCAGCAGTAGGCATGCAGGAAGGAAGGGGAGCAAGGGGATCCTTGTGGAGAGCTGATTTGGATAGGAAAAGCTGTAAGTCAATGTGAGCAGTAGGAGAAATTATACCTTTTCTCCTTCCATCTTTGCTCATACATAATCAGTATTCTGTTTCCCTGCACTTGAATGGTACATTCTTAAATGATCAAGAGAAGAACAAACAGCTTTAGATGAACAGGTGAAGGGCCTTGAAGGGAAGCCATATGAGAAGCGACTGAGGTCATCTGGTTTGTTCAGCCTGGAGGAGACTGAGGGGAGACCTCACTGGGGTCTTCAGCTTCCTCACAAGGGGAAGAGGAGGGGCAGGCACTGATCTCTTCACACTCATTACCAATGACAGAACTCAAGGAAATTTAAGATGAGTTGGGGGAGTTCAGGTTGGATATCATGAGGGTCGTTGGGCACTGGAACAGGCTCCCCATGGAACTGGCCCCAGCACTAACCCCGCTGGAGTTCAACAGGCATTTGGACAACGCTCTTGAGCACATGGTGCTACTCTTGGGGTGTCCAGTTCAGGGCCAGGAATTGGACTCCATGATCCTGACGGGTCCCTTCCAACTCAGCACATTCTGTGATTCTGTGATTCTATGAAGTTCCCAGATTTATTCCATGTGGAGAAAAGACCATTGAGTCTTTAATATCTCCAGTGAAAACGTGGAGCATTGTTGTCATCCCAAGAAGTACCTTGCAAAAAAGCCTGTTTGTTTTTCCCAGCTCACAAAAATTTAGCAATAGTTTTACGTTAAAAGAATATTACCGCAGTTTGGGACCTTCATATCCAGCAAGGCTGTCCTCTTATTGTTGTCATCTATGCAATATAAGTCCTGAGTTTCTGTGGAAAACTTGGTCTCGTGAAATTTCTTGATCCACATGATTTCACAGGAACACTTGAATGGATTGTCCACCAATATCCTACAGGAAAAAACACAAATTTAAAAGGCAGAATGTGTCATGCATAGGAAAAAAATGAGGGGCGGGGGGCTCCAAGCATTCAGCTGGGTGAAAATGTAAGTGGAATCCTTTAGTTAGGAAGGTAAGGAAGGCAGGTTGAAGCCTTTCATTAAGATAACACATGCACCCTTGGTAAACTCAGTGCAATGTGAGCTGCCAAGCTGTTAACAGTTCCATGCATGGAATTAAGCCCTGCATGGACTGAGGACCCAGAATACCAAACGCAGGAGAGATCACACAGGGGACTTGGCTGCTATTTCCAGTTCATCAGTGTAAATTAGCAGCACGTGGAGAATGGCCACTCAAGAACCTCCAGTTTATTTCAGAAATCAATAAAAGATTAGAACTCTTCTACACTTGAGCCACCACTCAGTTACCTCAGAAATGGTATACTGCTGTTGGGTGGCAAATTCTTTATGAAGTCAAACAGTTTTGGATTATACACATACTCTAACGAATTTTAATCACAAAAATGATTGCACCTCATCTTTAAAATTTGTCTGCTACAACACTCCAGAAAAATCTCACAGTAAAACCACAAGCAATGTCATGAAGAAATACTAACTGAAAAAATGGCCCTGAAACAGAAATTGATACAGTACACTGCATGGAATTTAAACCAAAGGTTAGCAAACTTACCAAATTCTAGATTTAAAATTTAATAAAACTACACAACAATGTAGTGCAATTACATGCAACTTAAATATGAACAGACACATGTCTACCTAAACAGTGACCAGTTATTTTTTTCTTCTACTGGCATACATGAGATCCAATAAAGTGGGTGAGCAAGTGTCTGTTTAAGGCATTTCACTACCAGGAGAACAATCATTCTTAAGAAAATTTCATGGGTATTTTTGATGCACAGAAGTTTTAAGTTTCTTACAGAACCTATGCTCATAAATGCCTCCTGAAAACATTAAGTGTGCCAATCATGAAAAAAAAACATCTTATCAGACCCATAACCTGTTCCCCTCAAAAGCCATTTCAAGTTCTTTGAGGAGAAAAAACTGCAAGAGTCCATAAATGTGTCTGAAGGAGCAATTTGTATTCACAGAAGTCATCCACTGGACTTTAACACCACCGCAGCATGGACAAAAACTGTTTGTGCAAGACGTGCTATGAACATGATGATTCCTTGGGTCAAAGCCTATGACACAGTTTTTCAAAACAGTGAGATTTACTTTCACCTTCTGTTACATCCTATAGCTTCCTGGTAAACAGAAATTTCACTTGACCAATGGCTAAGCAATCATTTTCTACTGTTTTACTTTGTGCTCAACCCACCTATGGAGTTAGGCACATCATTGGCCTGATGCTGGAAGCATAATGACCCTCTACAGACATTTGTGTGAAAAAAAAATCTGACCTGTGAAAAGCAAATTCCGAGCCTTTATCTTGTTTGCTCTAATTTTACAGCTACAGTTCATTTGTTCTAGAAGAAATCTTTCAAAGTGGCGTCTCCTTCTCTGTAATACCTGGTGAATATCCTCTCCTACACTTTATCCTAAACTTCTCATCCCTTTATGTTTTAATTTGCAAGAGTACCAACAGGACATATATACTTGTTTGTCAGATGTAGGGGAAGTTCCTCAGAAGCTATTTATGACAACATTCATATCCCAGATTCACCTATCAATATTCTTCCTTCTCTCCTGTTTCTGATCTTCCAGCTATGTATTAACCACTTATCAACAGAATTGTTCAACTACAGTGATTGTATCACTGCCTGCTCTCCTTTCAGGCTCTGCTTTTATTCCTCCACTTTCTTTACCTCATTTCCCCCACATCAGTTTATCTCACTTCATCACAACATCTCTTCAAGTAACCTCAGTTTGTCTAGTCCTACACACCCTTTTCCAAGCCCATTACACTCTACCTTGATTTTGTATCCCCTTTTTCTCTCAACTTGTACCTCATCATGCATAGCCTCCATACCTCAAATACTACTCTGTTTAATCCATTTTTCCCATGTCTGGCTCACTCCCAGTCCCTTTGCCCTGCTTCTTCATGCGGAAGCAAGAGAACAACAGAAGGCATGGAGCAATGGGAGAGCTTTGCAACTACCTAGTCTCTTCATTAGAGAGCTCAGCAACTGTCAAGTTATGAAAGAAAATTCCAGTGAGCAGTGTTCTCCGGGCCATGAAGAAAATAATTATACCAACCTAACACTCAACAAAATATACCTAAGGTGCATAACCTCTTTTTGTGGCACAGAGATTTGCTCATTTCACATGCTGAAGTTCACCAGAAGAGGCCTGGAGGCCATGTCTGGTGCTTCTAACTTGGACTGACACTTACAACTTCTGACTCTGCTCTGAGATCCAGGAGAGCAACCTCCCTGTCCTCTGAAGCCCCAGCTCCCCCAGAACTCCTGCAGGCTCTCTGCATATTAGCAGAGAATGCATAGGATTACCAAAATTTTGGAACAAATATTAATAAGAAAATCATTGTATGTAACAGAGAATAAAAATGTTAATATTGAAACCATCAATAAATAAATGTTTACCAGTGCTCTCATTGCTAAACAATTACATAAAGCACAATCCAACTCAAGAATTTTAGAAAATAAAAATACTCTTCAACAGCCAGCCACAAGCATACAAGCTGCGTAGCCACTATAAAAATATGAGAGACAATCTTCCTATGAAGATCTGTGAAAAACTGTATTTTCACTAGGTTCAAATACTTAATGTAAACACCAGTAGTTTTGTGTGAAGTAAACATATAATAAAATATTTTAAAGCTGAAGGAAGAGGCTATTTTGACCTCTACATTGTTTTAAAATATATACCTGACCTTCTTGAAGCCCTGGAATGAAAATTTCTCTGCATTAAAGTGTCCAGCATTGATGCTTTCTTTGGACCAGAATTTCACTCCTAATTCCTGATGGACTTCTACCTTTAAAAGAACAAACTTCGAACTGTTATTCTTCCATTCCAGCCAAAAATGAACTTGTATTTCAAGAAAAAACAACTTACAGATCAGACAAACCCAGATGGCGAAAAGGCTTCTTGGACAAACTTGAGAGCTTGTTTCTGGATAAATTGCTATGGCAAAAGAGAAAGATTGCATTAATTAGAATTGCTTCTTCTTACACTAAAAATACAGTTTGTATCTCTTGAAAAAGTAAGCAAGAACTTGAACCAGCTCTAAATGTCCTTTGACTTCAGTTGCAAAAGGACAGTGTTCAGTCTTACTTTATGGCTTGAAGGATACATTCAAAATCAAACTCAGCAGGGATCAATATTTTCACTTTTAGCACTCTGTCAATTGCAGAAAAGCAGCAGATTTAACTGTGTTTCAAAAGTATTTTGTAAAGTCCAGGTGTTAATTATATGCTCAATTTATTCATGTGAAATGGGTGTATTCCTTTCTTTGATGCTGCACCAAACTCTGTACTCATGTAAGCCCTCCTCACATGCTAGCACACATCCACATCAGAGCTTTTTAGTTGTTCTTTTCAAATTGCATGTGCAATATGCACCCACACGGAAGATCAAAAGGAAAACTGTAAAATGCCTGTATTGGGCTTTTTTATGTCAATTAAGCATTTACGGTTTCCAGTGGTAATTAAGTGAAAGGTCCTCTCCCATTATGCAGAGCAAAGAAATGCTTATCTGAACCAGAAATACTCCTCCCCTCATAAGCTTACAAAACTGCTTTCTCCACCCCAAAGCAAAATAATGCTGGTTTTGTACAGTCTTATCAGTCTACCAGTTAAAGAGAGTGAGAGCAGTAAACTGTTTAAGTGCCAGCAGTAAAGTGCAAATCAGTGTTATGAGCCAAAATACCATGAGTTTTATGTGGTATTAAAAAGATGCCATAGGGGCTCCACACTTGCATTGCATTTAAAACCAGGGATTAAATATTTTTTTTTTTTTTAATCTGACTGAAGAACACAGTGTCTATTTCCCAACTTTCAGTCACTGATCTTTGAGTACAAAATAATTTTCACATAAATTACAAGTTGGATCTTTTACAAATGTTTAAAACAGAATCAAAGAGATTATGTTTATATTTCATCACTGATTCCTTCTGGCAAACAAGGGCCTGAAGTTTACAAACTGACTAGTCCTTATGTGTGAGAGCAAAACACAGGAGCTACTATTTCATTAGCCAGGTGAATTGCACTGCCCCATGGCAGATGCTGGTGGAAATGTCTCATGGACCTTCACGGGATAAATCAACATTAAAGCACAATTTGCACACAGAACAGAAGTTGTGTTCAAGCAAAAACTGTCACTATGCGTTTTTTCCTAGCATGTATATGCTCTGTGTTAGGATGTTGAATAAAAGAAGCTGGATCCTCACAATGACTTGGGCTTTTGCCTCCAGCATGGAGCCACATTGTGGTGGTGCCTTCCCTCAGGGGGGCTCGGGCCCCGCCTGTGGCTCAGGCACCGGCTGTACAGTGGCTGAGTGACACGGGATCCGAGGATGCCCAGGAAGAGGAGTTGGAGGTCTAAAAACACCCCTTAGACATCCCCTGGGGTGGAGAGAAGCACAAACCCAGCCTCCCTTTCCAGAGAGTTCCTCGCAGTTCGACAGTTCATTGGTTGGTCATTAAGTCTCTCTCGATTAATCTTTAATAATTGGTCGTCATACCAATGTATGTTACTTTGCCCCACCCTGTAATCCCCGCGTTATTGGATGTTAGTGTTTTCCACTCCCTGTTTCTTGTGCCTTAAAAGTTCATGTTTGGTGCGTGATTGGGGGAATTTCTGGTCTCCCTTGGACTGTAATAAACCATCTGCACCCCCGCCAGAAGTCTCCTCTCCTTTTCTCCGTGCTCCGGATCGCCGTGCGCTCAGCGAGCTGCGATCCGCACCTGCCGAGGGCAGGCTGCCCAGCCTGGGGCAGGTATCCATTGGGATCGCTGCTGGCAGCGGGAGAGGTGCTGGCGAGCCCACATTTTGGGCCACTGGTTCCCGTGCGAGGGCTCGGTCCTGGCTGCGATCGGATCGCTCAGACCCTCTGAATAAGCGGCGCTCCCAGCCCCGAGGCTCCATCGAGCTGTCCCGAGGCAGCGCTGAGTGAATTGCGACGCCGCACCACATCAAACCCATTCCTCCGTGGGCAACTGTTCATTCACCAGGCAGGAGAATCCCTCCTGCTCCTACACTGACAAGCAGCACAGGTGGAGGGCCCAAACAAGGCATGCACCTGCCCCTCCTACCTGCACAGCAAATGAACCCTACCTTTCCCAAAAGACAACCAGATAAACAGTCAGCTTTACCTGCAGACCACTGCTATAAATTTAGCACTTCAAGCAATACTTTGACAGTAAATTTAATTGCTGTATTTTTTTATAAAGTGAGCATTTTTTATTGGCAACCATTTTATTAGTAGAGATGCCTAAGGTGATTTTCTTAATTCATGCTAAGTGAAAAAAAATCACTTCCAGGTTTATTTTGAAGTAGTTAATGATCACACTTCCACTTTCATGGAAAGAGAATATGAATTAATTTAACTAGACATATAAAGACCACAGTGAGCAGCCCAAAGAAAATCCACCTGAGGTTCCAAAGAGTTTTCTTCTTACAGAAAAAAAAGTCAAGCATACAGAGCCTGGCCCCAAAGCAAAACTCAAGGGGAGGACCCTAATTCAGACAAACCATGCCTGTATTTTACATGGAAATATCAAGCTCACTTAAAACTTGCTAGCCCTAATTCAGCTAAAAGCAAACCAGTGGCAATATGAGTAGAACAAAACCAGACTAAGAACCTGCACAAAGATTTACAAAGCTAGCAGCGTGGGGACAGTTCTAACATCTGTAGTGCTTCTGAAAAGGGAAGCAGGAAATAAGAGGAGGGAACAGCTCTAAGGAGATCGGGGGGAAGAGGTGAAGAAAGCGCCATTGTGCTACACTCAGTCTCCCTCCACAGGCAACAGCCTGCTCTTCCTACAGCTGGAATCTGATTCAGCAACACACTTAAATGCAGCCTGGCAGGTAACAACTATTTTTTAAAGTTTTTTCTAAATTGGCACTTGCTGTGAAATGTTTTCACATTTAAAGGCACAGACAATATACCGTGTGTATGTATTACACAGATCCATTAAATTACTGTTAGCAGCAGATAAGCTTATCAACTACAGCACTACTAAAGTGAGACTGTTGGCTAACTTGAGTTTATAGGCAGTGAAAACACCAGAATTAGATCAGCAAGGCTATTAATTACACTTTAATAGCATCTATTAGGAGATTTATTTTCCTATTATTTATGCTATTACTCAAATCTTCTCATGACGGATAACTTTAGAAAGATACCTGGACTACATAACCTTTCCCAAGAAAACAAGGGAATGACAAAAAAGGGCTTAGGGAAATGTGTGTTAATAAGTTTATTTTACACTGATACTTTTGTATAATTCATAAAATAAATACTATTTTCATATAATATAGCTCCTTAACTATATCAAATGATTTTTCATGGAACAAAAAAGAAAGCTGTAATAGTATCACAGCAAAATTAATGCTTATACAGTTACATCTATCTTCAGAAAAATGCTTTTTGTTTTCTTTATTGGATCGTAAAAAATTTGTTTTGAAATAAAATGAAAGACTTCTCAAAGACCTGTGTTCATAGATTATCCTTGTAAAACGAAATTATTTTAGCTCTTACTCGCCTTCATTGTCCCACAACAGGAGCCATACTTCCTTCATAAGCAGAAAACAGGATTGTTATTGCTGATGACAACAAGCCATGATTCATTGGGGCTTTCAGAACATTTTAGTGTGCATAATGACTTGCCAAAGAAAACAAACACATGCATTTTGCAGGGATAACAGATCAGCCTTGGTAAAAAATATCTCCATACTTACTGCTTTGTCCTGTGCATCTAGAGCAGCTGGTGCCACTTAATATTTTCCATCTTATCTGGGCTTATCCTATGTCTGCTAACATTACTAAATCCCCACCAAAAGAAAACATACCGTGAGACTGGGTAAGCTGCTGGTTCATAATGTAAGTATTCTGCATAAAGAATTCATCTACATCAACGGAGCAGATGTCAAGTCAGTCTAAATTATTTCTAACAAGGAACTTCATGAGTTACAGCTCTAACAAAGTCTCCTTACCAGCATATATGTATTCCCAGTTTGACCACATGCTCCAGCAGAAGCTCTTCCTATGGCTGAAATATTTTAAAGGCATCTTATGCCAGTGGGTTCTGTAAAGCCTAGAAGCTCACATATGTACAGTGATACTTTTCCCTTAAGTGATAATGTTAATAGGATCTCTGTGTTCTGCTCAATGGTCAGTTTTCTGAAAACTTTTTTTTACCTGAGCAACCTTTGGTTAGAAGCAACCACTGGGGACAAACATTCTTTGTGACTGCATAAAACCAATTTCCCTAAGGCAACAGGCAAAAAAGCCTCTCAAGAGGATCCTACCAGTTGTCATACCTTCTGAGGTGTCTATCTGCCCAGACAGTTGGGAAGGTCTTCCAAAATTGTACTGATCTTGCTCCAAACTAAACTCATTATTTCTCACACTGTACTCACGATCATGCAGAGAACGGATAGCTTTCCTCATCATAATTACTCTTCTTTTAAAGGTAAAACGAGCACAGAAGCAAGAATTGTAGAATAATCTGGGTTAGAAGGGACCTTCAAAGGTAATCTAGTTCCAACTCTCCCGCCATGGGCAGGGATCTTCAACTAGACCAGCTTGCTCAGAGCTCTGTCCAACCTCACCCCAAATGCTTCCAGGGCTGGGGCACGCACGATGTCTCTGGGCGACCTGTGCCAGCATTTCAGCAGCGTCATTGTAAAAAACTTCTTCCTTGTATCTAATTTAAATCAACTCTTTTTCATTTTCAAATCATTATTCTTTGTCCTATTGTAGTAGGTTCCTTTTCAATTTTCTCTTTATTGCACTGAATACATTCAGACTCTGAGTCTCCTTATATTATTTGCTTTGCAAGCTCCTTATGGCTCCTTTGCTCTTCTCTGTAGCATCTTTCAAGATGAGTAGATTCAGTGTCCCAATCTATATACAGTATTCCAATAGATTCCCTCACAGCAGCTAAGGTGATAGGGAAAAGATGTAAAAATTCCTGTTGATCCCAGACTTGAATTTGCTTTTTTCTGCCTCATTGAACAAAGAGAGAATCTCACTTCCCTCCCAGCAGAGTCACTAAACCGTTCTCTGCAAATATGCCCCTCAAACAGTATGTTCTTTCCGCGTATATCCACAGCAAGTGCACACACATTTGGCCTTACGGAGTTTCATAGTTTACAACCATAATTCACTGAGCAACTGTTACACAGGCAAACACTTGAATTTACTCGGGAACATACTTCCCTTATATTACCAACTGATTACAGTAAAAGTTATTTATTAATGACTATATGAAGTAATACAAGTTTCACAGGCTCACAAGATTGGTTCACACTCCTCTGTTGACCATTCCACATTAAGGACGGCAGTTACTGTCTAGGCAGAAATGGACATGCATGTCCATTTCTTTACACAAATTGATTGGTGTTCTTTGGAAAATACAGGTCAGAAAGTCATTCCATCTCATGAGCAAAGCAATCAAATCAACCCTGTGTTACATTCAACAGTTCTTTCCTTTTTCAAGGAAGTGTCTTACAAAGCCAAGGTTTGACATTATGTCTTCCCAATCTCATTAGGATAAAAGCAAAGGGTTCAGTTATATGCTAATATATTAAGTGTTCATCTGTTGAAGATGTATGGACTAAAGCACACACTCGGAATATTTGGTTAAAACAGGATACTTGTGAGGAACTGAGCCACTCACATTATCTCAGTGTTTTATAGAACTAAATCCACAGTTTCCCATGTAAGTAGCAAAGTGAGCTACTCTGTCAACTAGAAGGCACAAAAGTTGTATTAGAAAGAGAACCTTGATAGTTCAGCCCTTGCTAAAGCATAACAAAGTCAAAAAAAAAAAAATCAAAAGCATAACAAAGTCAAAAAGCTGCACAGGTACAAATTCTGCTTCCTGAAAGGTCATAAAGTACAAATCACATTTGGGTGTAAAAGCAACAGCATTCCTATACTCTGCTCTGCAATGCATTAGTTCTGATCTTGAGTGGCCTTCCAAGTCAATCACCCCCAGGACTTCAGTTCATGGTCGTGTTACAGCCTCTGGGCACATATACTGGTCAAATTATATTAGATGTGCTCCATGCATGCACCGCCTGCGCTGCAGCTACTAAAATACGTTCAGCTCAATGAGTCAGACTAGAGCTAGTCAAGCCCATGTCACTGAGTGTGATGCACAGTGTGGACATCATACCCTCATGAGAGGCACTCTTTTTGCTACATTACTTACCACAAAAAACACAGCCAAAGCACACTGTTAAGAGACAGGATGATGAACTGGATGGTCCTTTCACACATTACGTTTTTATGATCCACCAGTCCTTCACCAAATATATATATTATTTAAGGGCAGTTAATGATAGAAGATCATTCTAAGTCTGTCTTGTCAAATATTTTTTAATGAAGCAAACAGCAAGAGATAAAAGTAAATTGACAATAAATAAATTAACAATAAATAAATTAAAATGAGTTGGGTAGTTTTGACATAGAATGCAGACACTATTCTTACTCACATGTATTGTAGGTTCATGTTTTTCACAAAAGCATGACGGGACACAAATCTTAAGCCTGAATCCACCACAGTCCTGGGAAAATAAATAAAGCTGTTAGAAATTGTATTCAAAATACAAAGGAAAATGTGATAATAATAACTATTAAAATAAGAGTTGGGATGAAATCTCTACAAGGCTCGGCTGCAAGATTTACAACTTTCGTCAGTAACACACAAAGTTAGGCATACAGTTCGATAAGGGTTTCACATGCTTCTGTGAAAGAAATACAGAAAAAAAGTTTATAAAATGTATCCCATACTCACAGATTTTTAAGTCCAACATAAAATCCAACCTCATTGTCATTGATACTTTCTAAATTTCGCTGATTTGCGATGTAACTGTTGAAAAAGCAAAACAGAAGTATGTAAGTGGATCCTTCCATGACTTTTGACTGTTCAGAGATCATGCACTGATGTATGAAAGTCAGCAATGATTGCTGACCTACTGCAATTAGTTCAAAGTCCTAATTAGACCAGCTGCAGAGCAGAAGTGCTCCTTAAAATCTTCATCATCATTTAAATGGTACTTTGTGGGACAGGGGAGCAGCTCAGTTTTACACAGGGGAAATGAAGAAAGCAAGTCAACCTGAAGACCAAATAAAGCTGCATTGCGTTGTCACTGTTCTCCAAAACACGTCTCCTCATGGATTTAACAACAACAAAGTGGACAAGTTTAAAAGTAGTACTGGAGTTATGCCCACTTACAATGATGGACAATCAGACTTCCCCAGTCTTTTCACTCATGTTGTTAATCACTTCTAACACTTATATTTTGTCTGACACAAAGTAATTTTAATTATTTTTACAGGGTGTGGCAATGAGAAACCTGAGAAAAGAGAGGTTGTACTTCATGATGTTATATACACAAGCAGAAATCAAGAGAAATTGCCATATTAGACTAAAGCGCTGAGTCCACTCACATTGCATTTACCTCCGCCTAAAAGAATGTGGGTATGCGTTTCTATTATCACCATGTGAGATCTATGAATATCCAGTGACATCCCATAGACTGGAAATCAAATTGTTCACAGCAAATGCAGCATTACTTCTTCTGCAGGAAGCAAAAGTTTAACCCAACAAATCATACAGTCCAGGAGGAAGAAACCAGTGGAAATTGCAATTTTTCTGGCATTATGGGCAGAAAAGCGTGCCTGATTTAAGGGATGCCTTGCCAAAGAGTCCATATATTTCAAAAGATCAGTGCAGTCCGAGAAAAACCTAAACAGAGACTGACATATTTTTAAGAAGCATCACAAAACAACCAAAGATGTGGGTTCTCCTAAAATGAATTACTATTTCTTAGCTAGAAGAAAACTTTTCTTCATTCTAAGCATTTTTTAGAATGTATTTAAAGGGAATTCTGATGAATTAGTAAGAAGGTGTATTGCTCTTTCAAAGGCAATCCATGTACCTCAGCTGATTGTGTTAAGAGAAATTCACTGTGTTTCTAAATCCCAACAGAGGCCTGAGAATCCCTTAAATTGGGTTGGGCTCTCCTCCAAAGCTGCAGTGCT
This sequence comes from Rhipidura dahli, assembly GCA_013399225.1. NCBI lineage: Eukaryota > Metazoa > Chordata > Aves > Passeriformes > Rhipiduridae > Rhipidura > Rhipidura dahli. Next base: position 354,405 of record VXAC01006427.1, on the reverse strand, counting down.
GATTTGGGCTATGGTCTCCCCATGCACCAGGAAAAGTAAAAAGTTTCCCCTAATGGCATCCATTGTCCCTTGGGAAAAAGAAGGGCAGTAAAAAAACAATGCATGATGCTAGATGAAACACATTACTACAGCATCATATGACATCGACTGCTCTGCAAGACTTTTTGGAAAAAGATTAACCCAGTATACCCATTAGAAGGTAAGAGTCCTTTGGTTTTTGTGTTTCCTTTCTTGAATTTTTAAGACAGCCTGATCTACTACCTTGGCATTTACTAATCTATTTTGTTTGTTTGCTTTTTTGTGAGTCAGTACATTTACGTATTTTGCCAAGTAACAGGGATGAAATAGTGTATAAAAATCTATCAATTCCTTCATCTAAGAGTCCTGCAAGTCAATGATCATACTTCCTCTAAAAATGCCATGAAGAACTCATTCTTCCATTAAGTATCATCTTCTCTGTCACTTGGACGTTGTAACACTAAAATACAGTTATGCAGGAGGCTTCAAAGATACCTTCCTCATCCTGTCCTCAGTTATCAAACGACAGGAATCCTGTCAAGGTCAGATAGAGACATGGAAATCACGTAAGAGCAGGAATTAAGGAAAATGGACAGTGAAACACAAAGTATGAAGAGACTCAGATTTAAAGAAAAGAAACAGAATAATCAGTTGCACTAGCTAGAAATTATGCCATAACCCCCCCTCCCCAAACGCTGCCAAAATACAGATCCATCACTGAAAACACCCGTATCACCCATCCAAATCTGACACTGCAATTTTAATCACACAAACATTTATCCAGAACCACTCACTACAAGAAATTCCAGAACCTGACATAACTTAGAGTGTTGCACAAAAATTTGTTAGTGTATTACATCCTCTGTTAAGCCTCAGTGTAAAATAGCTCAGCTGTGCTGGAGCCAATGAAGCTACCACAATTTACAACAGACAAAAATCTTAGTATGAGCACACAGTCTCTGTAAAAAGACTGGTATTTGGGAAGGAGTAGCATGAGTTTATGGTACCTTCTTTCCTTCTCTTATTGCATCCCTTAGAAGAAATCCTAGGTGGGGGAGAGCAGGGCACTCTTTACTCTGAGCTGGTACTAGTTTCTTTAAGATGAATGATTTATTATTCCAGTTCCTACCTGAAAGAACCAAAAGAAACCATAGCTTTTCTGCAACCATACTGGTTGGGATCCAGAACTTTTGTCTAAGTGCAACTAAGTCAATAACTGCTCGGCAACACACTTGTAAAAACACTCTCAGTACAAAACACAACAGTAAAGCAAAGTTCACGCAGTTGGAAATCCTTGAAAAAAGAGTGGACAGACGTAATTTACCATAAACAGGTCATGTCCTCTTACACTTCCTTACTCATTAACAAGTCTGTTTCAAGTTCAGCCTTCGCAGCTATGTCATAGCAGTGGGAAAGAAAAGAGTAGAATGATGTCGCTGTACCCTGTAAAGGGAAGTTGCTCTTCTGTTTAATTTAGAGGGAGATCTGAAATAAAACCTCTCCCTAACTGAAGTCTATTTTTGCCTTCTTCACAACTACTCTACCTTAATGTTACTTATCATCAAACATTAATACTCTAAAAGCTTTGACTTGCAGTGGGCGACGCTGAGAAATGTAATTTGCCTGTGTGCCCTTAAGAATATCCACCCTATTCTTTAACTGATCATTTTTACTGTAGCAAAAAGAAAAACATACTGACTCACGGCTGGCTGAAGTCACGTGAAGGGCTTGGAAGCTCCCACTGCACACCACAGCAGTGCAGCACTGCCAGAACCTGGCTGGATAGCACCAGACAGACCACACGTACCAGTTCACAAATACTGGCTGCTGCCTCTAAATCAAGCCTGCAGCTGCCTACAAAGATATTTGCTTGATTACACTATAGCATTCTGCCTTTCCTTCAGTTGCCTTCGGACCTTTAATTTAATCTCCCCACGGTAAACTACAGATTAATTCTAATAAAGGCATTCATAATCACACACTTAGGTTACACATTGCAGCCTACAATTGCATGTTCATCTCGTCACACTTCAGTGGCTACTGAATAGTGTCACACACACTTCACCACTGCTACAACATTTCAGAAACAACAGTTTAAAATCCTAACCTGTTAGAGTCAGCTCTTCCAAATAAAATCTCCTTTAAGAGGGTGGTCTTCACGAGTGAAAGGCTACAGATTATGTTCAACATCAGTGAAGAAGTGAAGCAACTTCTGAACTGCAAGAGCATCAAGTGGATTCTGATCTTTAAAGCCATCTAGATTATTTTATTCCTTAGTAAATTCAAAAGAGGATTTCATGACAACTTTCAAATCGTTTCTTTAACCCGAATAAAAATGGCCAGCAGAAAAATGCCTTTCTAACTTACTTTACTCCATTTGGAGCTATAAGGACAAGCTGGAAAAAAAAAAAATAGCACATGCTGGTCTTAGCAACATAGATGCAAGCAAATAACACTGTAGTACAGCTCCAGAAGTATTCTTGTTGCCAGAAACTCCCTTTATGAGAAACATATTTTCTTAACACTCCAAAAAATAAATCAATTATATGTCTAGCTCTAGTTCGTACAACTGGGGAAAAAAGTTTTTTAAATAAATAAACACTCACTCACTGGTGAAATGTTTCTGAACTTTGGGAGAACTTTATATTCCAAGTTATTTTTTCATTAAGTCTTTAGGGTACAAAGGCAGCACACTTCAGACATTGAACTGTCAGTAGATGAATTACCATTTATGAGAGGTTGCATATGTCCCTAGTCCACACTACTGTGAGAGCTGTATGTTAACACTGACAATTAAACACTGCCAACTTCCCTAGTGCCATATCTTCTTACAAACTCGAATGTCATACCAAGTTCATCAAAAGGTAGACTAAAACTTAGAGGCATTTTCAACAAGCATGGGCTGATTCATTGGTATGCAGTAAGATCACGTAAAACTTGTAAACTTGATACAACACTTGAGGAAACCTGGCATATTCAATTGGGTTTCATTTGTAGCCCCTCTGAAACCAAGTCTAAAATAATGCTGAAGTGGTATGAACTAACAGCTAGAAAATGAAACAAAGAGCTACACAATGTTGCATATTGGCAATGTAAAGTTCCAGACAGATGGAGGCATCAATGGCATAATCTCTGCTCAGTCAAGGAACCTCTCTGCAAAGGACCAACCTTCTTCTAGGAATGAAAATTCTAACAAACAATGAGCATGATATAGATACCTAAATCCAAAAAGTATTCTACAGACACACTCCAAGCTTACTCCAAGTATTTTATTCTATTTTGCTCCATCTGGTACAGTAAGCACAAGACTTCATGAGGATGAGTTCAGGAAACAGAACTTCTACTGCTAGAGGGGCATGCCATAACTCAGGAAAGATGCAGTGTGTTGAGACAATCCATGGTGGACTTACCTAGCATTCAGCAATTTTACCAGTGCTCAACTCCATCCTTGGCTGCCTGGTGTCTCCTGACAAATTCTGAGCAAGTACTGCAGTGGTATTTTTTTTTTAACTGTGAATCACCCTGTGTATCACAAAGAGTGAAAAACTGCTTGCCACTATCATAGGTTCCCTAAGGGCTTTTCCCTCACATTTTGAGTATTTAACCACAAGTCACAGAAGACTACAAGAAATAGCTCTCCACATGCCAGTACAGCAGCTCTAGAGACAACAATCAGTTCTGGGATCTGCTTTTACAGACACAGGCATGCCCATTTTTTGAGCAAATCCTGCACTACACACGTCCCACATTCAGGTAACACATTGTTCAGGACAATGTGGAACTCAGCATCTCACAGATAAGGTCAGAGATCAGTTAACTTCCTCTTCTTGATGTACAGCTGTGCAACTGCCAGAAGGCAACAGAGCCCAGACATTCTGCTCCACAACAATATACTATTAACCAAGCACATAGTTGCCATTGCAAATTGATTCTCCAAAGCCATCATCCATTAATGCCAACCCACCAGTTTAAAGCAGAAGAAAATGGGAATTCAGTGGAGGGGAGATACCAGTCTTGTTCTGGCACTGCAGGAGCAGATCCACGCCCTTGCTTATGACTACAACTGCCTGGAAAATGGGAAGTCCATGGTTTGCCAGCCAACCTTAGTTTCCGCATGAACGCAAAAGTAAAAATAAATGAATATGCCTGGAATGCAAAGTTTACAGAAAGTTACTCTAAGGCAGGGAAAATGAAACATAATATATCCTTGGTCTTACTTATGTTTCTGGTTCGGCTTCAAGATGCTTGTTTTATTCTCTTCAGATTGCAGGCTACTGAAACAAGCAAACTCTCAAGGCATTTCATGCAGCTTTCCAGATTTAATATTTATGCCCTTGATGAGCTCCACCCTCAGAATTACTTCCCCCAAATGCATGCAGAGCTTATTTAAGTATTTTCTCCATTTAGAGACCTGGCCTCCCCTTTGAGATCCCCAACTCTGTACATTTGGTATTGCATCAAGACATCAATTTTTGATGTTTTTCCAGGAAAACATGAGAGCTACAGCCTAGTTTTATCTTAGCAAAGATATTCTGGAAATGCTAATATTCCTTTTTATTGTCAGAAGGCCAAAAAATGACCTATTTATTCTCAAAGATATATCCTAATCTCTGACATTATCGTTATCTTCAAAACACATCTTCATCCCCTGTGTATGAAATAATTTATGCAGATTGCTAGGAACTAGCAATAGTTAACTAGGCTTAAACTCCCGTACAGACCCTTTATAATATATATGCTAAAAATGACACAGTAAATTAACATACAAAAGGAGAGTAGTGAATGTGGCTTTCCATTATTTCTCAACAGAAAGCAGTCGTAAGACTATTCTTTATTACTGTTGTTGCTGATGATGATGTTATTATTTCCTAGCAAGGACGAAAGAGCATCTCAAAGGAATGAATAAAAACATATATATGTGACATTTCTTTCTCTCGCAGAACGACCTATTCTTCAAAAAGCAGTAATGTAAATACTCTCTTTTCAGCACTTGCATACACCATCTCTATAGCTGTCACTGGCCTTGATGCAAATAAGAATAGAAAAACATCAGTTCCACAACAGCACAGTAGAAATTCACACAACCATCCCTTATATGCATCTTTTTAAGCCTCTCAGTGAATCAAAACATTAAAGCTTCTTAGTTGCTGTCAAAACCTTGGAATTCTCTTCCTTTCAGGTGCACATACTCAAGACAGTGACTTTCTGGAAGAAATGTCTTAGGTATCTTCACATCCTTCAGCGTTAGATAGCACTTCTGACATAAATCAGTATCCCCCACAACAGTTTTTTTTCCTGTCTCTGGGTTCTAACATGTTTGGTATTCCTTGACTCTTTCACTCAAGGTAAGAAAGTCCTTCTGAAATCTCCTTTGAAGTCAGTCTTCTCCCACATATACAACATCCCAGTGTTTGACATTAATATTTAGCTTTATTCAGTTTAAAATTACTGGCTCTTAGAATATCAAATACTCTAATCACTCTGCTCTGGATTATTGGAGCATCAAGACATATATCCTCACCTGCTACCCCGTCCACTGTCTCATTCATTGCATGCAGTGCACCTCATGCCAGATACAGATCAAAAAGCAGTATTTTCAAAGGATGGAGCAAAGCTGCAAAACTTAAAGCCCTCTATCCAGGAAAATCCATCTATATCCTGTTAATACATTAAATTTGCTGAACAGTTTGACTCCTGGCATCTCAAACAATATTCCCCTTTCCATAAGCCAGCAAAAAGTTTCTTTCTTCTGTTTTTATTTAAGTCTCGAGAGAGTACATATGATCATAACCTCTACCCCTTTTCTATGCAATTATTACATAGAGAACCCAACCGTAGATGTTTTTCCATTCTGCAGATGAGATCATCTGGTGCCATGGCTCACAACTGGTTTTGTAGACTACTTTCCCAGAAATATCTTCTGTAGCCCTGATCAGAGACGTGTGTCTTCTCCAAGATATTCTTGTCTTTCAATGAAAACATACATGAATAAAACTTCACATGTTATTGAAACATTCCCAAAGGGTTATGGGTTGTCCTTTTGTCTTTCCATGATACTGACTTTCCTGACGTTTACCTGTTTCTAGCACTTGAACAGGTTGCCACCTTCTGTATATTGACACCAATCCTACCACTTAAATTTAGCCAATACGTTTTCCAGAGAGTGTTTCAAGCATTTGTATTACCTTTCAGTCATTCTTCACTCTTTCACATTTATGTGTTTTTCACAGTTTCCTATTTCACTTTATCACATTCATTTACATTACTGTATAGTCCACTTCTAATTTTAGTTGGCCAATCTTTGGAATTTGTAGCTTCTTCCATTAGCATTATTCTATTTGAGGAATCCTGTTCTTCACTTAATATAAGTAGTTTCTTATTTGCACTGCATATATTAGCATAATGATGTGTTTTTACACTTTCTGCACAAAAATCCAGACTATTTCTAATACTCATTCTGACTGCCACATTGCTGCTACTGTTTCCATAACTTTCCATGTCCCTGTACTAGGCCAGTTTGATTCTGAGCAAACTCCCTGTCACAATGGTACACCCAGACAACCATCCTGTGTCTTCCAGTTTTCTCTTTGTATTTCTGTATGTTCTGCTATGTGACAAATGCAATGCTCCTTCTAGACTGTGATCAACTTGTACTTAAAGCCTGCTCATGGATGTATTTTCTGTTATACTTCTAAAGTATAAGGAAAATACACTCTTTTGTAAGCATTTCTTTTCCATTTGAATAGTTTTAAGTCTTAGATCACCTTCTCTACCATTCTACTTCCAAATGAAACTTCTACCCTGCATGTACCTGTTTCACAAGGTGACACCTTTAGCTACAGTCTTCAGCCTTCTCCACTACCTCTGCAAAGCTGCCTTCTCCTCACCACCACTACTTTCACAGCATTCTTCATTTACCTTTACAGCTTTTGTCCCTGTCACTGCTTATGAGTGCAGTATTTCTCTCATTCTCCAGTGTGCTTCTGCTTATGGCTCTCATGACTGCACTCCAGTACCAGACACACCTTCCATCATTCCTCCATCCTACACAGCCTCTGCAGCACTGCCCCTGTCCATATGTGGTGATGGTGAATTGTTCACCTGGAAATATAAGATGGATCTACTGATGATACCTCCAACTGCTGGGACTCTCACCACCTAAACCTTTCATTTTAGACACTCAGAGTGGAGAGCAACACTGCTACAAGTTAAACTGTTCATTCAAAGTCATAAGAACATGCAGACGTACTCTAAATCAGGCTAAAAACCCTGCATGCAACCAAGCCGTGCAAGAGAAGGAACAACTGCCTGGTCTCAATGCAGACAGGAATGCCACGAACAGTTGGGAGAAATATTCAGAGCAGGAAAGGAAGAGTCTTTCTTCCACCCACACCAAACTCTAAGGCAAGTAGTATCTATTTCTGCACCTGTGCTACCTTCATATCCCCTAAATGACATAGGCTTCAGGCAACAGGACAGTCATAGCACACAAACGTGATCCAGGATTGATGTCTACAGCAGAAGTAGTATCCAGCATTAATGTTTTCCTATTTAGGTGCCTTGATGTTACATGGATTTGTGTCAATTCAAAATGTTTGTAATCTGTTGTAATTCTGTTATATTTATAAATAATGGCAAAAGCACTGCCAGTCAGTCAAGGGAGGGAATTGTCCCGCTTTAGTCTGCACTGGCCACACCCCAAATATTATGTGCAATTTTGGGCACCACAGTATAAGAAAGACATTAAACTATTAGAGACCATCCGAAGGACAGCAACAAAAATGGTGAAGGGTCTTGAGGGGTATCTATACTGAGGAGCAGCTGAGGTCACTTGGTCTGTTCAGCCGGGAGGGGACTGAGGACAGACCTCATTGCGGTCTGCAGCTTCCTCAGGAGCGGAAGGGGAGGGCAGACACTGATCTCTCCTCTGTGGTGACAGTGACAGAACCCAAGGGAATGGCCTGAAGCTGTGTTAGGTTGGTATTAGAAAAATGTTCTTCACCCAGAGGGAGGCTGGGCACTGGAACAGGCTCCCAAGGGCAGTGGTCACAGCATCAGCCTGACAGAGCTCAAGAAGCATTTGGACAATGCTCTCAGGCACAGGGTGTGATTCCTGGGGATGGTGCTGTGCAGGGCCAGGAGTTGGACTCGACGATCCTTGTGGGTTCCTTTCAACTCAGCATATTCTGTGATTCCATGATATGTGTGCAATAGAGTCTTAGAAAGATGCTTACTACCACTCTAAACTTAAAACTCTTAAAGCATATGCTTATGTACACTACATAGTTAGACCCATGGAGTCAACAAAACTGTTCCCAGCTGGAAAGTACAGTAAATATGTTTACCAGGTGAAGATCACTGTATGCATCATGTGTTCCAAAACCTGCTTCTAAAAATCAGAAGAGGCAAGACTGGAGAGAAGAATAGGAGATGAATATGCAATAGACTATTCACCAATCTAATGGGTGGAAAAAAGGGGGAAAAAAGAAAGACATCTTTGTATGATGTTGAAGACCGCAGATTTGGGGGAAATGCTGTAAGTAATGCTCCAGTGGCATCCAGGGGTACCAGATTCAATTTCTTCATCTCCCTAAGGAAATATTATTCCAGTCTCTCAGAAGATACCATATTTACAAAGCTATCCAAAAGAGGCAATCTCTACCTTACCTGTTTGTGCTGTTCTCATTTTTGCTGTAATTGAGCACTCAGTGAAGCAGGAGCAGGACCCAGCTGTCTCACTACAAGAAGCAGAATCACAGCCTCTCAGCAAAACAGACTGTCCTGCTCTCTGCCCCAAAAGTTTGAATATTCTGTGCCAAGGAAGGCAACTCAGACAGGAAGAACCAAGGCAAGCCCACATCTGTACACCATACAGGACCAGCAGTCAAGATGCTGACATGCAAGACCTTCATTCAGACCCATGCTCTGCTTCTAGCAGGGCAGCTCTTTGCATTCATGCTGAAATGGTTACCTAGGACCACAGAATCGGTTTACTCCACAGTATGACCCTGCTTGCTAAAACGAAGGTCTTGCTTTTGCCCCTCATCCCACTAAACTAAGTCCCCAAGTTTCTTAATAGCCAGTGGAGATAGAAGGGGATTGACTGCATTGGGTAATTTGCAGTGGGAACCTAATTTAGCCTCCTGAATCACTTCCTGGTTCTCCATTGCAGAGAGTAGCCAGCTGAGTTAAGTGCCTTCACAGTTAGTAGGGAGTTGCCAGATTTTAAATGCCAAGGCCTGGGACAGTCCCAGACACGATTAATAAGTCCGGTGCATGACGCCCGCAGCACATGCTGTGGAAAGGTCTCCCAGTCCATGCCCAGTAAGCCTGACATGCCCAGTTTGTACACATGATTTATCCGCATGTGCTTGCTGTGCCGTCTGGCATTCAGAAAACCAGACAGCTGTTGCAAAAGAATGGGAAAAGTCATATCCTATGCACTCTTCACATGCATCTTACTGTGCAATGTGGGGTAAACATGCTCCACAAGACACCCACTGAACACAGCCTTACTTAGTTTTACAGGTATGGTTAGGAAATTAAAAAGGTAAAACTAACTTCATTTACATCTAAAACTGGAAGATTTTTTCTGGGTCTCCTGTCAAACCAAGAGAAAAAATAACTTTCCCAGCTTCAACTACAGCTCTGTGTACAGATCCTTCCATAAGGAGCTCAGAAGTGTTGCCATTTCACTCTTGTCTGTTTCAGCAGTGGACTGACTTAACTTTGATTAATGCATTGCCTTTCTTTTATTTATACATCAGACAGTTTTATACAATGAACCATATATCCTCTGTGAATCCATAGCAGGAGCTGCAATGTTTTTGCACGTGGAGGATCCTTCCAAAGCAAAATTATTTAGAAGATTGTAAAAGGCTCTGTCCCGAAATACTCAATCTCAGCTTCCACTTATCTCAACATATTTAGTATTCATATGGAATGAAGATACATGAGAGGCAAAAAAAGCTGCAAGTCAAAAATACATCAAGTAATCGAGCAACAAGCCTCATCTCTTCCCAACTTAACAAAGGTAAGAAAATTCCTGAATCAAGGTTCTTTTCATCCTTCACATATGTACTTGAAACTATGCAGGTGAAACACTAATTCCATTCATTTTTGTCACTGACTTTACACAGGCCAGAATCTCAGCCTCAGCTTCCCCCTGCAATAAAAAGCATCTAACTACCTTGCAAGATCAGGACTAGTTTGCTTTAGCAAAGTAAAGTTCAAGTTACACCACTCAAAGATTACAATCTGTCGAAGTGCCTCTGAAAATACCTTGGACACCTTTGACCTGCTTCCTTCCATTTTATCTTAGTTCTGAAGAAAAAAAAAATGTCACTACTTCAGGCCTTGTCTAGGAACAAAAGAATATTGATCTGAAACCTGATCTCCAAGAATTTATCCTAACAATGAAAACACAACACAGAAACATATATGGCTGAATTGGTATTAAAAATATTTAAGTTTCAGCTATAGCCTCTGTCAATGCAACACTCAACACTTAATTGATCAACACTCAATGCAGATAATTTTCTTACAAGAAAATAATAAAAAATAAATGCAGAATTTCCATGATGTGACTGCTTTCCAGTAACTCCACTACAATTGTGCAATGTGACCATGAGATGATTGTAGAGTTCAGCACATTACATGGAGAAAGCAGAGCAGCAAGTGAGATAGAAATCCTGGATTTCAGAAGAGATAACATTAGCTTCTTCAAGGATCTTCTTGGAAGAATCCCATAGGAACAGGCCCTGCAGAGAAGAGGGGTCCAAGAAAGCTGGTCAAGAAATATTCAAGCATCACCTCCTCCAGGCTCAAGACCAGTGCATTCTGATGAGTAAGAAATGGAGCAAAGAGGGCAAGACAGCTGCATGGATGAGCAAAAAACTGTCAAAAATGAAGCACAAGCAGGAGATACATAGGAAGTGAAAGCAGAAATAAGACACTTGGAACAAACACAGAAAAGTTGTCCTGATGGGATGCATTCACAAGTGCTGAGGGAGATGGCAGACACCATAGCTGGGCTGCTTGCAGTTGCCTTGGAAAAGTCATGGCAATCAGGAGAGGTGTCTGAGGACTGGAATAAAGTATATGTCACCCTGGTCTTCAAAATGGGTGTGAAGGAGGACCCAGAGAACTGCCAGCCAGTCAGCCCCACCGTGACCCCTGGAAAGATGATGGAGTACCTCATTCTGGAGGCCATCTTTATCCACATGGATGCCAAGAAAGTGATCAGAATTAGTCAGTATGCATTCAGCATAGGGGAATCACGCTTGACCAATCTGACTGCTTTCCATGATGGGACAACTACCTGGATGGATGACAGGAAAGCAGTGGCTATTGTCTGCCTCGACTTCAGCATGGCTTCAGATGCTGTCTCACACGATATCCTCTTAGGCAAGTTCAGGAAGCGTGAAGTAAAGGAGTGGACGGTGAGGTAGACTGAGAACTGGCTGAATGGCAGATCCCAAAGAGCTGTAATCAGTGGCATGAGGTCTAGCTGGAGTTTCATCACAAGTGGTATCTCCTGAGGATCGATACTGGGCCCAGTGTTGTTTTATTTGTTCAGCAGTGTGACTCAGACCTAAGGGACAGATGCCCCCTCAGCAGGTCATTGATGACAAAAAGCTGGGAGCAGTGGCCAATACCCCAGAATGCAGCCTTACAGGGTGGGGACATGGGCAGAGAACTGTCTCACATTCAACAAAGGGAAATGCAGGGTGCTGCACTGGGGGAGGAATAACCCCAGGCACCAGCACAGGCTGGGGGGCTGATCTGCTGGGAAGCAGCTCTGAGGAGAAGGACCTGGGGGTCCTGGTGGTCAAAAAGCTGTCCATGAGCCAGCAGTGTGCCCTGGGGGCCAAGAAGGCCAGTGGTGTCCTGGGGTGCATTAGGGAGAGCATTGCCAGCAGGTCAGGGGACGTGATCCTGCCCCTCTACTGTGCCCTGGTGAGGCACATCTGGGGTGCTGTGTCCAGTTCTGGGCTCCTCAGCACAAGAGTGGCGTGGAGCTCCTAGGACAAACCAGCAGAGGGTTATGAAGATGATTAAGGGAGCATCTCTTACACATAGAATGGTGAAAGAAGCTGAGCCTGTTCAGCCCTGAGAAGCGATCAGTCAGAGGTGATCTTGTGGATGTGGAAGTGTCTGAAAGAACAGTATCAACAGGACAGAGCCAGGCTCTCCTCGGTGGTGCCGAGCAATAGGACAAAAGGCAATGGGCACAAACTGATGCACAGGAAGTTCCACCTGAATACGAGGAAGAACTTCTTCACTGTGCAGCTGACCATGCTCTGGAACATGCTGCCCAGCAAGGTTGTGGAATCTCCCTCACTGGAGATAATCAAAAACCATTTGGACACAATGCTGTACCACTTGCTCTAGTGGACCCTTCTGGAGCAGGGAGGTGAGACCAGATGATCCCACTGGTAGTCCCTTTCAACCTGACCCATTCTGTGATACTGTAATGTTCTGTTTAACAGTAGCTACGTAAAAACACAGAACCTCCATACACACATTTCAGGACAGGTAGTAGTTTGGTTTGCTTTTTACAGTTTCTGAAAATACAGGTTCACAATCAAACAGGAATTAGTATGCATCCCAATTATATATGATCATATATAATTTAATAGCAGTGATGTACTGCATACATCTGGATGAAGAGATCTTCAGAAACATAACAGCATCCTGTAAAGAAGCATATTCACAACCCCATCAGTAGAAGCTTTCAAATCTCTACGGAATTATGTCTCCATTTGAAATGCATGCAAATTAGTGAATTTACAATCTGCTTTGCTTTTTAAAGGACAGCTTTTAAAGAACATTTTTACAGAGGTTACAAGCTAAATATACATCTAACATCAACAACACAATGAAGCAGTTTTAGAGTTCTTTGCTCCATTTCTCATTTTTTGTTACTCATACCTGCTACACTCCTCCTGCTCAGGTACGGATATGTGGATAACCACCTCAATGGCCATACTCTTAGATGTTTAGGTAGTTACAAATGACAAACATGGGAGAAAGAGAACTACAATCAAAAAATTAAAAAAGAGAAAAAAAGGATGGGGGATCCCTCTTTACTTTACAATGAAAACCAAAATGGAGAAATCAGGCCCATGTTCAGTTATGCAAAATTTTTTGCTCTACAGTGATTAGGGATCCAGAATATTGCTAAGCTACTTTCTCTGTTACACTTGTCAGGATAAAAATAATGAAGAAAAAATAGAACCTGAGAAATCTGGAAAATGCCATCCTAAAGATATCACAGGCTGCACTGCCAAGCTCTGTTTTCTCATTAGTATGGAAAAAAATTGAAGTTTCTTGAAAACAACGTATTCAAGACCAAATCCTTGAATTTATACCAACACCTTTCACATATACATCCCAAATCTCTCTCAAAACTCTTGAGTGACCAAATATATAGGGGGAGAGAGAGTGTTCCTGCCACCCTGCCCAACACTGAGTGTCTCCTGAAGAATGCTTCAGTCTTCCAGCCTCATGAGCTGTTTTGTCGGCCTGCTTGACACAGCCGCAGTGGAGACCCTCAGGAGCCCCATCAGTCCTCACAAATCACAATGGCAACATCTAGAACAAGACATACAAAAGGCTCCCTGAGAGCAAAAAAAAAAAAAAAGAACATATACAAAATTCAGTATTTTGTGATCCTGGAGTATTTTTAAAGCCTAGAAATTACAAAATTGATTTTCACAGTGCTTACTTCTAACTCACCTTAACCAATTACCCAGCTCTTTAAAGGAAGTTAAAAAAAAAAAAAAGAGACTAATTCCTGAAGGAAGCTATTACATCACCACAGTCCAAAATGCCTTTAATAATTTGTAGGCTGGTGCCTCATGTTTTATTACACAATTCCAAGTCAATTCTCAATCCAGCCAAATCATGCAATGATGCACAGCCAGAAGTTGCTTTGAGGAGGAAGGGGCTAGAGGTTGAGGATCCTTGTAGGCAGTTTTGTATTACATTAAATCTACAACAGCCTCAAAATGTAGAAAAAAAAAAAGACTCAAAATGCCAACAGCTCTGAGCTTCAATGAATTTAAACATGCTTTTTTTTAGCACAAGCTCACATGACTTGTTAAATAATTTACTCTATAAATTACTTATCCTGTCTTACTTATTAACAATTCTAGAGTGCTTTATATAACTGCATTAGAAATTTATTTTGTGGTTTTGAAATGTACGCAATACACAATCGCCACTCTTTTAATAGGCAAGAGCTTAAAAGTCGCCTACTATTTTGTTGGCAAGCAGCTCTTCCTGAAAAACACCAATTAATTTCAAACCCCATTCACCTGAATAATCATAAGTAAACATATTAATGACTTGATAACAGAACTGCGAAACTAGGCCAGGAATATACTTGTACTGCAAGTCACTTTAAAATCAAAGTATTTGAAGAGTCATGTACACTGAGATGTAACAGCAATACATTTTCCTTAATGAGAAAATATTACACTGGTCATCTTACAAGAAGTCCTGACCACTCTAAAAATTTCTCATTTACTATACTATTAATATTTTTGTATGAGTGATCTTGACAAGGACTACTTATTTGCTGTTGTGTATACACACAAATGCATGGATTTTACAAAACCGATAAAGTCATTTTGCTTTTGTCACTCTTGGTCCTTGGCTTTTAACGTATCAGTGACTGATACCATGATCCTAATGCAGAACCGCACTCTGGAGTTCAGTTTATCTCCAATAACACCAAAGTGACCAAACAATTATTACAAGTACACTCTGTTATGATAAGCAGTGGTACTTGTTTTCCAGATAAAGACCAGCCCACATCATTATCGTAACCCAACTGAGCAAATCTAAAATCTGTCTTATTTACTGTAATAGAAAACTATGCAAAAACAGCCAGGAAGAGAAAGAGTGAGAGAGATGACTAAGAAAGCATCAGGCATAAATACTCTTATGCCCTCCCACACCAAGTTTCAGCAGCTGGCCTTCTTAGTGCTGATGCAGAAGTACCCTCTCTATAGATTTGGATGCTGTATCCAAGCAGGAATCAAGAAATAGCTGGACTGGGACAAGACTGCTTACAAACTCTAAACCACAATCCACCTGTGGACCAAAACAGAGGTAAAGCACCTGGGTGTGGTGGAGGCTGCCAGAGACATGGTACCCCATCTCTGTTATTCCTGCTGCACCACCCCATCTCATTCCCATTTCTTAAAGCCAAGTAGAAAACCCTGGCTGCCCACTCACATCCTGCCTGCTCGGTGTCATCCACCTGGCCCACAGCCAACCCTCTGCACCACCATGGGCTTCACACACACACCCTGACCATGCAGTTATCCCAGTGCTCCCAATTCCTGTGGCTGAGGTAAGGGTGCCCTGGGTGCCTGTGGATGTTTTGCCTAGGACTGCAGGATCCACTCTTGTCAAGACCAGGATTCATTTCAAAAGATACTCAAGAAATTCATGGGAATAAATTCTTCAAATTAATTGTCTTACACTTTTCTCATGTTATTTATACCAAGAGTAATTCCACCAGAGACCAACGGAATGAATCTGCAGAGCCCATCAAAGAAGAACCAGGCCTGAAGCTTCACGAGTGAAATGCTCCAGTTCTTAAACCTGTTTCTTAGCTAAAACTAAGCAAGCTCTGTGGTGTTAAAAATGGCTCGACAATCTGTACCTACTGTATTAGAACTGCTTTTGTACACACTGTTTACCGAGCTCACACAATGAAATAACGTGACAGCTACTGTCAATTTTTAATTTATGTCTATAAACTAATTAAAGGATCCCTGTATTTTATGTCAGAAGTACGCATGAAAAGACCATCTTAAATATGTGCAACAGCATCTCCTGAGAAATCCATGACTCAAAATTATTTTTAGATCACCAAACACAACAACGTGCAATGTCACAGAATGATACAGTAAAAACCAAAAAGAACTGTAAAGACAATGATGCTCAAAAAACCCAGGTAAATTGAAGCCTAAAGTATCAATGAAAAATGACTAGACATGTTTTAAGTCAATCATGGAAGAAAATGTATTTACAATATGCGTTTTCTGTTCTGGCCTTTTAAACCAGAGATTAAATTCTAGAGGAAAATTTCTCTGTTACTTCTAAACAGAATGCAGTGGATAAAAAGACTACCAAAGCCTTTAAAAATTATCACAGATGCATAGCTCAAAGTATCTTTTTTTTCTATTTCAGCAATCTACAGAATATTACACAAACAACTGAACAGTTATAACTCAGAAAGACCACTCCTTTATCACAGGTCCTAAAAACATCCCCCAAAGGTAGGCCATACATAAGTAGTAGATATGAGTGCCTCCAGCTTTTCCCCCAAGCACATGCAGGGAAATGCAGCAAATTGACTTCAGCGAACTGCAGGAATGTAGCCCAAAGGCTAGCATTTAATCTAAACTCACACCGTATTTCACAACACTTTCTCATTGCTTCTAGAAGACACTAAAAAACAGAAGAAGGATGGAGAATAGAGAGAGAAATCTGTATAGATTTGGACCAAATACGCTGGTATCTTTTACATTAAATGCCACAGAAAGCAATTGAAAAACGGGTAGGGAAATATGAGTGAAACAGCTTGACGAAGTTTTTTTTTTTTTCCCTGAGATCTATCATCTACATATCCAGTAACCAAAATTTTTCGCTCTGCAAGAGGTTTTCTTAGGCAATGTACATGCATGCCATGGTGCTCTGAGTAGTGAAACGATGCAGGATTTAACAAGAAAAGCTACGTAACTCCCACACCAAATACTGTCTACGAGGCCAACGAGGATGGAAACACCAGACGGGAATGAGAAGAAAAAAAACTTTTTTCCTCACGGTTAATTAGGGTTCCCTAATTCCCTCCCAATTGCTGACAAACAGCACTATGTTCATTCCTCTGCAGGTCTTGTACTTTTTCCTTGCAACCACCTCCACTGAGAAGGTCAAAGCAGGTTCGCATTCCTATGGTTAGGACATGGAAGGCAGTTTGGTGTCAGTTTCTGCCGCATCTCTTCCTTTACTTTTCCCATTTTTTTATTCTTTTTCTGTTTTTATAGTAGGATAATAAAACACGAGAAATATGGGTCGAAGGGGAAGCCACCCACCAAAACTCTCGGTTCGCAGCGATAAACTGAGGAAACGAAAGTAAAAACAAAATAAAGAAAAAAAAAAAACAAAACCAAAAACCTCTCTTTCATACCTGCTGCCGCCGCAGAGGTGCGGGCTGAGCGGTGAGCACCGCTCGGCAGGAGCTGGGGCAGGGGTCGGAGGCGAAGCCCCAGCCCTGTCCCGTTCCCCAGGTGCCCCGTGGTCCCGCTGCAGCCAGCGCCGACCCCCTCCCTGGTCCCCGCATCACCAACAATTAGGATTCATCATCTAAACGGGCTCGCAGCGGCAGCTCTGGTAAGCCGCATCCAAAGAAAATCACACGGGGGTTTTAGGCTTCCAGCCACCGCATCTGCCCGGGGAGCAAGAGCCTCTAAGCGTGGGTCAGTTCCCCGCCGCCCCCGCCCGCAGCTTCGCCCGCCTGCTCCGGCCCGTCTTCCCCGCGCCCGGCCCGTACTCACATCTCGGTGACATTGTCGCCCTCGGCGCTCCGCTGCGGCACGGGGAAAGAGGCGATGCCCGGCGACGACTTCGTGCACCAGATCCGCCAGGAGCTGCACTCGCAGGACGCGGGGCAGCTCAGCGCACCCGGCCAGCAGCCCAGCACTAAGCAGCACAAGCCCCACAGCCGCGCCAGGCCGGGCCCCGGCCTCCGCCGCCAGGACACCATGCTCACTCCAGCACTGCCCCGACGGCCTCCTCCTGCTCCCGCCGCCGCCACCGCCGCTGCCGGGGCGCACGGCCGGAGGGTGCGCAGCCTTCCGCGCCGCGGGCGGGCACCCCGCGACCGG
>VXAC01006427.1:173796-335853 GCA_013399225.1 Rhipidura dahli | reverse complement strand
CCGCCGTGCACCGCGGCTCGGCCGGCGGGGGCCGTGCAGCCCCGGCCGCCCCACCAGCCCCCAGGCGCCGGGGGGACGACGCTCGACACACAAGAAGAAGTTATCATTTCCGTATACATCGAAGCTGAGGCAAGTCTGAATGACATACGCGTGCCACGTATTCGCAGGTGCAAAGAGCAGCTGATCTGGGATGCTCTTGCCTTGCCGTTTCTGAGACTCTGTGCTTCTGTCCTGGCACATGACAGGTAGTCCTTGATCTGTGTCGACAGGTTCTTCGCTTACCACTTCACCATTAATAAAGATGTTGATGGTCCTTTCTAACCTAATTACCCAAGCTGACTATTCTGAAATTACTAAATGAGGGCGAGTTATAGAAAAAAAAAAAGGTTACAGAATTCCTGTTACAAAGGTGTAGAATGAGCAGTTAGTACAGTGTTAGAAGGTGCTCAGGAATCAATTTGACATGACACTTATTTACTGAAAGCACACTGCATTCTATTTGCATCTGCTCAGGCTAACAGGAAAATCCACATCATACTGGGTGTGTTTGTAGGCCTGGCGTGGGTTGGTTGATTTTGCTTTAAAAGAACATCTTATTAAGAAAGTCATAGCCATACCTGGCTGAAACACCTGATATAGAAGTAATATATCTCCTCATAAAGTAACAAATGCAGACTGTACAAAAAGACATAATTGAAAGTATTGTCAGTCATTATATTTTTAAACCAAAGTTATTGAAGTTTAAGTAAAATTGTTGTATAGATGCTCAGAATACATTGCCTCTCTATGAAGTTCAGCACTTTGTCCTTTCTAAATAAAACAGAAGGAAGATAAATAGAGTTCAAAACAATAACAAAGCCAATGATAGTGCATAAAACCATAGAAAGATGTTTTGTCTACGCCTAATATAAAATTTTTTGAAAGGCACTAAGAACTTTAAAATAAAATATTTCTCTAAACAAAATATTTATGGAAGGATGGCAAGTAAGATTAAAATGCCATGTAGCAATTTTCTAGAGGCGAAAGTTGGTGATTTTTAAAGGATTTGGAGGAGAGACAGAAAAAATATTTACATAAATTGCAATATGATTCAAATTACAAAAGACTTTGAGAAAAAGACTTAATGCAGGACAGAAGTAAAATTTTGAAACCTCTAAGTTGCTGAAAAACCCGCTTTACTGTTCTCCAGCCAAGTCTGCTTGCAGCTTTGGAAAACACCCTTTATTTCCCCTCTCTCTCGTGAAGGAACACAAAGACATCAGCTCTTCAGGGCAATAAATACACATTGTAGCTGTCCTAGTGATTTTCTGACAAGAAGCTCACATTTGTCCAATCATATATAGGCACATACTGAACATTATTCTTCCACAGAAATCTATGTTTTCTGTGAATCTGCAAAATTGAGGAGTTGTCAAAAAGTTTCAGATGAAACCATGCAGTTGGATCAAAATGGCTAATTAGGTAATTCAGTAGTGTTGAAAGAGTAAAGTTCTGTAGGCCAGATCATACATTCATAAGGCTGCAGGTCAGTTTTAAATAAAGCTAGAGTAAACACTTGGAAAAGGGTATCATCACCTTTTGTGGTAAACATCAGTTTATATTTGCTGCAATTTAAAAGATTTCTCATAGGAGTGTTGCTGAATTGTACAGTAATCTTGTCTTAGAAAGTTTGAGACACATAGATTTCTGCATGACAGTGCCAAAATCTACCAGGTGTGACTACATGATGATAAAATTACCAAATACTGTTAAAAATCTATTTCCTTTCTAGAATTAGTATTTTACCAAAATTGACTGGAGGAAGAATGTGGGAAGATAACAAACTGAAAGGTGTCATATATTCAGGCCACCAAAGTTGTCAAAGGGGAATGTTCCATCAAAAAATAACATTTCTGGCTTATTGGGGGAAACAGCAATTCTTTCTACCGGCACAGCTCCTGCTCTGAGTCTTTAAATTCTAGAATTACTGAAGGGTAGCTGTACGAAGAAATTCTGTGGTAAATCATTACTTCATTTCTACATAGATAAGTTTTCTTTCTGTTTTCTGTGCATTTTTTTTTTCCTCACAGATTCAAGAACGTAGAAAATAACTTATAATACTCAAATACTTCCTATTAATCAGAATTTAAGGAAGAGTCACAATATGAATCAATACTTAAGGAAGAGCCACAACTAAACCCCTAGAGACGGATAGCTTTCTGGTAATATTACAAGACCAAACATCATCCTGAAGGTGGTAGAACTAGAGCAAAGAGTTGGAAATATGACAAAGCTATAGAGTGTGATCAGAGGACTAGAAAATATGAATTGAGTCAGGATTGAAAGAACTCACTTTCTTCAGTTCATGAAAGTATGACAGGAGGTTCAGTAACACCCCTGAAATATGTAACAAAGACAGGTAATATTTTTTTTCCTTGTCTAAAGGATAGGACAAGAAGTGATACACTTCATTTACAACAAGGCAGATTCATGTTTGACATTATGAAAACTTCTGAAAAGGACAGTTAAGCACAGCAAATAGATCACTTTGGAGAACACTCAAATCTTGAGTAATAGAGCCTTCTCAGAGCAGGTGAGGTAAATCTCTTCAGAGCTGGTAGAGTCAGATTTGCCTTAGGTAGGTGAAAGCAAATTAATGACTTCCCATAAATTCTGTTCCTTTGCAATACACATTCCTTTTCTCATTTTCTGTTTGTTTGTTTGTTTTTTGTTCTTTTGGTTTTTTTTTTTACTGACATTAAGTTATGGGAGAACATTCATCTGAATATATTATAAGGAAAACCTGAAGATGCTGAAAAACTCAGTGACTGTTTGAAATCACTGTCCTAAACTTAAGTGCTTGCTTACTTTGAAAGTTTTGAAACTTTAACTCATACACCATACACAAAGAATATATTGCAGCATAGGAATTATAGTAAATATCTCTAAGGATTATGTGTTTCTGGAAAAGAGGCAGGAGCTGAAAACTCAAAGAATCCTTGTGAGAGTACTGTTATTTAGATGGAGGAATAATAAATTATACCACAGAGTCTGGTAACAGGTAAAGGCCACACAATTTGTACGTGTGCTGTGGTATCCCATCCCATCCCATCCAAAGGAGTGTATACAGAAAGACCAGTCTTACCAAAACTGTGCAGAAATAAACTGCTTACATTTTGCTTACAGTTTGAGAATTTTTAGCTCTTACAAGAGGGAGAGGTTGGATGGTTCATGGGACCTCATGATCTTACCAGAAACATTTTGTTTTCCTGAGAAATATCCTGATTCCCATGAAACTTTTCACATGAAGGTGTTCTTGGGTTCAAGCTAGAACTGCAGTCAGAGACACAGGTCTGTACCGTGATTCAGAGCAAACCTGTAAACTCCAGTCGACAGCATCTTTTGGGCTGAATACACTGAGGTGTACCTGCCTCTCTTACATGAGATCCCTTATCTTTTCCCTCAATGACAAAATCTGGCTCCCACACAACCGTTTTCTGAATTTCCTCCAAACACGAGGCACTCTTTGAGTGTTTTAGCCTACATTTTATTCTTTCCAGTGTTCCACCAAGTTGCAGATTTATCTAGGTGCTTTATCCTGACTGATTTTGCATTCCTAATAATGGATACATGCTTGCTTGATCACTTTGAAGCGCTGCTCAGCCTTCATTGGCTTTAAAGTGAAGCTGAATCCTGCCACCTTGTGGTCAAGAAAATTATCATATCTATTTTAGAAAGGCGAGGAAAAAGAGGAAAAGGAGGAGGCAAGGTTTATTAACTGCCATGCTTCTATTAAACAAGGAATTGTTTAGATCAGGGTCTGAAGATTTAAATATTTGGGTCCAGTTTGATATTGCCTGAGATGTGTACCTGATACCTTCTGAAAAGAAAGGTCACTCTCCTAGAGACACTCTTCACACTGTGGACTGCCACTCTTATAGCCCCAGAGGGTTTTGAAGCTGTGGCCTCCCCCATGACCTAATGCGGACAAGACACTTAACCAGCCTCTCATCCCATAACCTCTGTCTGTCTGATGGCTGGAGGTATTAATCACAGAGTTCTGGTTGCACTTGGTCACATTTTCTGTGAGAGCACCACTACTTTATTCCCATCATTAAGAAATCACATCAGACTAGAGGGAAAGACCCAAAAAAAAAAAAAAAAAGTATTTTTTGAGGGCATGGTAAAAGTAATGCTTGTAAGGAGCATGGATGTCCCTTTTCTGCTGACGTCCAAGGCAGCATTCTTTTTTTCTGCCTGACAGGACTCCAGAAGTACCTTTGTGGTAATGTGTGAATGCAAACATCGTCCTGAAGGTGGTAGAACTAGAACAGACTTGGAAAGGTATCTTCCTCCGCTACATGCTTAATCGCGCCTCCCCTCCTCCCCACCCCTGCCTTGTCACGTCCACCCCGCCGCGTATTGTCACTGCGAGCTCCTGCCTCAGCATCAGTCTGTTTTATTCACCGCGCTTGTGAGTCTCTCTGCAGCCAGACAAACAGAGCAGCTTGCTGATTCTGCAGCTAGCCGCTTACCACTTTCTGGATGCCTGGTGGCAAACGTAAATGGCGTGCTTACCTGTAAGGCTTCAGCAACAGAGATCCCAAAGCAACTGATAAACACTAGTGTTCCATTTTGCTGGGTTATTTTCAAACACTGTTTGTTCAGGTTAAGTCTGCATCAATTGCACAGACTTGCTCAGTTCATGGAATTCATTTCTTCCTCAGATAACCCAGCTGATCCTCTGTATGTCTGCTTGCACACATATATTTTGTTGTGCAAACCATGCTTGTTTTTCTGATTACAAAGATTCAACAGGTGAAAAATGGCAACATAATAAAAAACTGACAGCCAGTTGTCAGTTTCCTCCCCGTTTAAAAGCAGTCCAAACTGTAAGGATTTTTAACCATGATATTCTGGAGCCAATAATATTCTGAATCCTACTTTGCAGTAGTTAGTGAAAAATAAGAAAAAAAAAAAAAAGGATGAAAAAGGCTCCCTAAAACCCAGTCTCCAGTACACTAATTGAAAAGATCCAAAATAATCTGAAAACTTAGCTATTGGAACATTGCAAGTTAGCTTCATTTGGCTCTGCAAGTTACTGAGTTACTGCTACTCTCATCCAATGTTGTGGACTACATACCATTATGCACTGCTTGTGGTTATGATTTTTGACTCCTTGTCCTTCTAGGCCTTAAGAAATACACTGACCTGGAGATAGAAAGGTCTTTAATTTCTTGCTTAAGATAGATATAATTTAGTTTATGATGCAGATATAGTTATCATGGCTGTGTTAGTTAGTACAGAGGACACAGTAATTGTGTTCCAAAGCTACTGATGATGTCTGAGCTTTCCTCTTGTCACAATGGCACAGATAACAGCCATGAGCAGTGATAAGCACTAGTCCAACTAGTGGAGACCTAGGAGGTCAGAAATCAGTTGCTTCCAGCTGATCGATTTAGGACTGAGAGATACTGATGATTGATATAGCAGCTGTAAATGAAAGTAATTATTCCACTTACAGATAATACACTGTGAATGTCTTGGTAAAGCCAATCTTCATCTAACTGAAAATCACAGTGTATTAGGACCATTGTTCATTTTTCTTTCCCTTTGTTAAGAATATTGGTACTAGAGATAGTACTACATAAATGTAATGCTAACAGTTTCTATTTCCTGTGTGATTCTTCCCATGTCTAGTTATATTTTACCTAGTTTGTACAGCTTCTATACCGTAGAAGACTTTACATGATATTCACTCTTTTTAAGACTGAGCAAGAAGAAAACAGAACTTTTATAAAAGACACAGTAATTTCTTCACAGTACAGTTAAGTATTCTGCTCCCAGGAAATGTCCATCTTTTCCCCTGTTTATTAAATAATCTCTTGATGCTGACAGAATTCCTTGTCACCCTCTGACCTGACTTAAGAGAACGTATTGACAGGTTTGCTGCAAAGTCACTCTGCTGTCATCTGGAGGCTTTCCTGTGCAAGGTTATTTTGAGGATTTAGTCTAGCATGGAATCTATGCAGATCCCTTTAATACTTTTTCCAGCCTTCTCTCTCCCTACATTCTCTCCCTGCCTCAACTACTTATAAAGCCACTCCCTTGCTGATTATTTTCTCTGGCTTCCACAGACTTTAGTGGCCACCAAGATGTTCTGATCTTTTCGTCGTCTCCTACAGAGCCTTCTCCCCTCCACAACACCTAGAATTGCTCATAGGGTATGAGGGACTCTCTTACATAATGCTCTGTAGGTTTCTATGGTATTTCCACTCAGTTTCCCGCAGCAACCGTACAGAGCTGGAGACATTTTAAAATGTACTGTCATCAGTTACAAATCCTCCTCACAAGATTCAGATAACATTGGTTTTTCATGTGGTCATGTCCGGCTAAGACAGAGGCACCATTTGGTGTCAGTTTTCTGAAGTTCAACAACATTGCCTTGTGGCATGGCAACATCTGGGTCAAAGAAAGAGCTGATAGTCACCATTCTGGTAACAAGGAATGCAATAAAACTTTAAAATCTGGAAACATTTGGGTTTTGAAAGTGTTAGCTTAAGTCAGTCTCAGTGGGTTTGGTACTTCCTTCAATTGTCTAGGAAAGCCAGTGTCCAGCTGCCTCCCCCAAGCAGCTGGACCAGCTGGATGAAGCATATTCTGAGCAGAAACAATGCAGAACTGTTGACTGTTGTCAGTATTCGCAGTCATTTAAGGTGAATTCACCTTACAGCTTAGGTCCTGAAGCTGAATTCAGTGAAAAATTCTTAGCATCTTAACTGAAGCTTATCTATCATGCCCACCTTAGTCCTCACCAGTTAAATCCTATTGGGGTTGTAATTTTCTGCTTTGGCCTTATGTGCCACCTGTTAGCTTGAAATTATGTAGCAAATAATATTCCATATTTCAGTGGAATTTTCCTTAAGTTTTTGAATGGATTATCTTTCTTAGATGTATGAAAATTCTTGTTAATGTGTTCTATTCATGCCCAAAATACTTGATTTTATTCTCTTCCTCTGCTGTTTTTGTTGTTTAGGGTTTGTCAGTACAGCATGTTGATGCCTAAACTTTCACTAAATATATTCACTTGAACATTTTATCCAAGAATTACAGGGCAGAAAGGACCTTCTATCAAAGCTGCCAACGTAAAGCAGTTAAACTCTTTTTTCTGCCATCATTTGCAATTTTATTACTCATCTTACCTGAAGAACACCTTCTCTCTTCAGAGGCTGGTACTTTGACTTGTCATTTACATAGGCAATACTTTGTGGGACCTGTTCCCATCAGAAATACCTTCTAATGGCTTCTTTTTCTTCCAGGGCCACTACTGTCAGATACCACACTTCACTCATGTCATAGGGCTTCTTCTAAACTTTTTAGGTAAATACAAATATATGGATGAGGTAACCAACAACACCTGTGGCGCAGCAGCACTCAGGTTTTTTTCTAGATCTTTTATCTCTTCAGCTATTTCAGAATTCAGTCCATCCCAGCTGAATAGACAAGCAGATAAAATAACAGGAGATGAACTCACCCTGTAACAGGGAAAAGAAACATCTACTGTGGATTCATTGCTCCCCGCACTGAAGAGATGAGGTTGGCATTCCACAGGTTTAACTTACTCCTTACAAATACCACTGAACATTTGCCTCTGCAGCAGAAATTGTCTGATTTTATTAGTAATTTGGTCCCACACCTAGAAAAGAAGCTGAAAGAAAGCCAGAAGTTTTGAACCTGTTGATATAAAAAAAACACAGCCTTTCTCAGCTGTGCCCATTTTAATCTGTTTTTGAAGACCTCTCCTGAAGAATCACTATCTTCAGAAGAAGACAGATTTTCCTTAGCAACAGAGGCAGACTTTAGTGTCAGGATTTAGCTTACTACATGTAAAATTTCACAGCATAATTCTATGTTTCTTTTATTTTTAGTCAGGAGAAATGGACAATGGCTGAAATACCTCATCCTACAGTAAAGTCTGATCCGTATCAGATGGATCATTTCCTCGAAGTACCTATTTCTCTACTGATTGCAAGGTAACTACCTAGACATGGAAGTTTTTATTCCAGATGCATATATTTAAGTGAATACTGGTCCTAAAGGGATTTCTCTATTTGATTGTAGAAATCTGTTGATGTTCCTATAAATATTTGGAGTAGAAGTGCTGAATAAAAAATTACCCTGACTACTTGATCATTCTGTCTCACAAAAAAATATTTCTTGATTACAAGTCCTTACCATTTTTTATCTCTGTCAATGAAGTTAAAAGACATGGAAAAGCATTCTCCAGAAAAACAGTTAGCAAAATCCCCTTCAATTTCAAGTATATCATATTCCATCACAGTTTGTATATCTACAAGGTTAATTTTACTGACTAATAGCCAGTAACATTTTGTTTACATCTTGATTCAAGATGATTCTTCAGCATATCTACATGTAGTGGAATTATTTTGTCAAAGATGTAGCTGTTCAACAGCAATGTGTGTGCTTCCTATAAGACAAGACACACGCACACCTGTAACAGCTCAGGTTTTGCCTTAGGTGTCTGCCTCTGGGGACTCTCATGCTCTTGGAGCAATTGATTGGTGTTTTCCTGCTGAATCGCTAATCCTTCAACCTATTTTAATCAATGAAGCAAAGCCCTCATATAACAAAGTAATTTCTGAAATCTAGCCTAAAAGCTCATGTTTTTGTAACCCACTCCTGTTAGTTTCATTTACCTACCACAGGAATCCTTTCTTCCCCTCTACTGCCCTCACCAGTGTTCAAAATCCCACAATTCATCAGAGCTTTGTGCCATCACATCAGCCAGGTAATTCCCACTATTTTGTAGAGAAGTATAATTTTCTAAAGTCAGGGTTCACAGCTGGCCAAATCCAGTTAATGAGCTGGTTTTGCCCTTTTATGTAGGTATTATTTCCTCACAGTTGTATGTGCTCTCTCTTTTGCTTTTGGCATCCCGAGTTGCTGGTCCAGTCCAGATTCTGCTGCAGCTACAGGGCTTTCTGCACACTGTATGTGTCCCTGGCTTTTCCACTTCTACTTCTGTGTCTATGCTTGAAGGCTAAGGTGCTTATGTTAAAAAAAAAAAAATTATATTTTTTTCCATCATCTCTTTAAAGGAAAGGGTCTCATGTCCTACTTCATGTTGCATATGTACCCACGTTAGATCTTGCAGGGCTCAAGAGGGATCACTGAGAAGCAGTTAGTCTTCTTCCCATCACTATTTATGGTGTTTCAACTGTATTATTTTCATAGAATGACCCTTGCATAGTAGTCCCTACAACCTTATTTCTTTTATTTGAGAGGCAGTGGGATAGTTGAAGAGATTTCCAGGCCTTCATCCACCCTGGGATTCCAGTCATAAGAATATGTAGGATGGATACAATCCCTTGCTTTGCTGTTTGAACCAAGAACAATAATTCT
The DNA here is from genome assembly GCA_013399225.1 of Rhipidura dahli. Classification (NCBI taxonomy): domain Eukaryota; kingdom Metazoa; phylum Chordata; class Aves; order Passeriformes; family Rhipiduridae; genus Rhipidura; species Rhipidura dahli. The sequence continues at coordinate 326,451 of VXAC01006427.1, read as the reverse complement.
TGAAAGGCAGATGGCCTGATGGCTAAAAGGTTAAAAGCTTTGTTAAACATGTGTGTGCATTGCCATTGATTGTGGATTTGATGGTATTTAAGTGTACTTTGAAAGGAAACCACTGATGTAGGGCCCTCTCCTTGTCATCCTTACTCAGTCCCAGTGTGAAACAGCCTTACAGATTGTCAATTTATTAATTGACCACAGAATGTGGGTCAAAGGACTGAAGTACATGGATGATAATTACTGCGGTTTGTTAAATCTGGGTACATGGAAGTTCACTGCAGCTTCAGTGTAACTTTCTGTGTGTAAGAGAGCTAACAAAAATTCAGGGCTGAGTTGACACAATAGATTTGGCATAGCTGAAAAAACCTTTTCAGGTTGTTGTTGTTAAAATGCTGATCTTCAGAGTTCGCTTCAGGAGCTCATTTCACTTGGCAGACTTAGGAATATGTGGAAAATAATGTCACCATTTTGAAAAGCAAGGAAGGAAATACTAAGAATATCATAAGTAATCTCACTGATAGGCAAAGCTTGTATCACCATTAAGATGATATGCAAATTGCACAAGGCTTTTAATACTTGCTTCATGTTTGCTGTTCTGGTATTTTGACCCGAAGTTAAAAGAAATGGTTTGCCTTGCTTCCTCAGTTGTACCTGGATTTGTAGAATTTGTATTTAATTTTAAAGGTAAGATACAGAAGAAGTAGATACAAGCAATGGTAACATAAATGATAAATGATGGTATAACAAAATAATTTGTGATTCAGTTATTAATAGATTAGTATATACACAAAACATTTTTATTTACAATAATGTATAACCATTAAGATTATTCTTCCCAAACATTTTTGTGGTCTAAAAAGCTTATGTAATATAATTATGGTATTTAGAGAATTAGTATGGCAGCCCAATCCCTGAAATCCCTGGTGCAACTAGTATTTTGTAAAAGTTATTTGCAAATAGCCCACTGAGTGTGTTGCTTCTGTTGACCTAGAAATGCAACTCATAAGCACCAGGATGCAAAGCCTTTAAAGCTGACAAAACAGAAATCACATGCTTCTGCAACCAAAGCAGCAGCCATGAAAATATGTTCTGTTTTTTAATTAAATTCCTGTTCTTGAATACCTGGGATGATTCCTGAGAATTCAGACTCATATGAAGACTAATGTCTTGATTAAAAACATGTACAAAAGTGTACAAGATAGCTTGCAGTCCTTCTCTAAAATGGATGCCATTTCTTCCACTTCCTCAGGTACTGTGGTTTTGTGGAGTTACAGTGTGCATTAACACATTTGTCTGCACATCCTGAGCATTATCCATGCTAATAACTCAGGTAAAATGAGGAAGCTGTTCAATTCCCAATTGAGAGAACTTGGAAAATTGGGAGTAGAGCATATTGTCAGGCACAGAAAAAAATACTGAAAATGCCTCCTACTTCAGCCTAAACACAAGGAGACTCCACAAAATCAAGAGTGTCTTTGAGGACTTACCAAGACACCTGAACAGAGAACACCGAGCTGGCTCAACTGTGTTCAGCTGGCAAGGGCAGGGAAGAGCAGAGACCGTTTGCCTCAGAGTGATAACTGTGAGGCTGTAGAATGGTCTCCCGTGAGAAAATTACTGGATGTACCAACACTTGCCACGTCTAAAATCATACTAAATAAAGCACTCTGTTGCAACAAACAGACTTTCACTGACATGCTAATATTCTAACCTTTTACCCTACTGATGCCCAAAATCATAATACCCAATCTTCTAATTACCAATCCTGTGACCTAACACTTCTTTTTCAATTCATTTCCATTCTTCTGTAAATACTGGGTTGGGTCAAAAGTTGTTTGCCATTATGCTAAATGAGAATTTTTCAGAATTTTTCCTGAATTTAAAAATAATACTGTCTTTCTGGAGTAGTGAGGGGGAAAAATGAAGAAGTTAACTCCCTTTTCTGTGCCACTTCTTGTGTGTCTTCCCTTTAAAGATGGGGATCTTATCTCACAGAGCATCCCTTAGTTTTTTTATTTATGTGGTGTACATTGGCCCAGATGATTTCAGACACCGTGAAAGTGGATGTGCCTAACTGAAAAATTGCTCAATGGGTTGTTACAGGCACTTAATTGACCATTTGACTTTTAAGCTCAATTTCAGTCTGAGGAGGTCAATTCTTTTGAGGTTTTTCATGCTTTTTGACTCCAGAGTGTGACAACATTGAGAAATGTAAAGTAATAAGGGAATACAATAGCATTTTGAACCCTGATTAAAGGAAAACAAAGCAAATGATAAGAGTAGTATGCCAACTGTAAACATAAGAGTAATGCTGGAGTGTTCTTAATAGAGGCCTGGGGCACTGGAGTAAGTCAAGCTGTGTTGAGCGTTCAAAACTATCTTTCTCGACAGTGTCAGTATCTCTTTGGCAATAATGGTGCTAAAAACTGTGCTGTTGCAAAAAATACAGTAAGACAAAAGGCCTGACTCAACAACGAGTTACCCTACTTTTGTGTCATGGTAACTCCTCTGAAAAGAAGCAGAAGCAATAAGATTAACTGGGGAAACAAAGGTGCTAATCTAGCTCATCTCAAGGCAAAGATTTCCACTCGCCGGTTTTACTGAATAATGTTATAAATGTCATAGCAAACTACAGGCATTGCATCCTACCTCTCTTATCTATGTTTTTATGGACATTGTCATCAGGAACTACCAATACTCACGATCTTCAAAATATTTTTCTTAGCACGCAAAGCAAAAGAAGCTATACTGTAATTTGAGAGAGATTCCATATGAAGGCAAGCAATCTTGGCAGAAGAGTTTCTACCTCTCTTTCAAAATTGAGGTAATTTCTGAAGAAAAGTTGTGTCTGAAAATAGGAACGAGTCTCGTTGCTGGATTTCTTAAAGAAGAGGTTGACTATATGCAATTTAAAGACCCTTAGAAAGGATGAATATAAATTCCAAATATATGTCTTGGAGTAATCTTAGACTTTGTAAATCATTTGTTCTGTCACCTGAAAGACTCTCTGTATGTGTTAACTCATACCTGAGGAGAGATCTATGATCCCAAAGAGACACATATATTGGAAAAAAATTTGCAGGACTTTTAGCCATTTAATTATATTTTCTGTGGGGCTGAAAAAATACTGTAGGGATTATCCCCTGTAATATCCCCTTATCATGGAGTGCAGGTACCTAAGTCATTGAATTCCAGGCACTCCTGAGGGTTCACCAGTATAACTTTTAGTCGCGTTGCTGAGTAGTGGGTGACCAGTGCAAAACCAGTGGGCCCATGAGATGGCCTGTCAAAAAGAGCTGCCAGAATAAAAAGCATGCCCTAGCTGAATCCAGAGGCTCAAAGATCCCAGTTCCCAAATTCAGAGTGATCATCAAGGCACACAGATGAAATGCCTAGTAACTTCCCAAGAAAGTACAGCTAAGTTCAGACCCAGGTACCAAAACAAGAAGTAACTGGGTCACTGTGTTCAGGTGAATGAGCTGTTTTGTTGGATGTCTTTTGTTTGGGTGGTTGGTTTTGCTTTAGTTTTACCCATTTTTGCAAATAAAATATTTACTAAAAGCATCATTTTGTCCCATGCATGAAGCCTCTATCTCCAAAGAAAAGCATTCCTCTCAGAAGCCTTTAGAGAGAGGTGTGCAGCATGTGAAGCCACAGAAACAACATCCCTAATTGTGTGTTATTGAGGGAATTGTCATGGCTTTTCAACCAATGAGAAACTTTTCAACACCTTTTGAACTTGAGTCAGACAGGACCAGTGTGAATCCAGTGATATTCTCCTGCAAATTTTCTGGGGAATGATGGACTCTAAGATTTCTTAACTTGTCCTTATAGGACTCATCTAAACTATGAGAAATGAACACCATCTCCAAATGGATTGGTAAGTTTTTTCTCCATCCCTGTACTTCATTCACCTTCAATACTTAGAAATAATTTGGGACAATTTAAATTTCATTCAACAAATCAATTTCCTAATGGCAAATTCCTATGCTGTGCAGACCAGACTTTGTAACAGTAAAAAATAGAAGTTCCTGTAAGTGTTGATCAGGTTTCTATCTTAGGAGAGCAAACTCATGGAAATTTTTATAACTATATCGAATACTGCTTGCCTGTGCATGCTGTATTTCTCTTTCCTGGATCAGAAACCTAGAGATTCAACTCACAGGCTGTGAGCTGGCCTCCTACACGAAGCTGACATCACAGTTAATTAAAAGAAAGTCACTGTACTACTGGCATTCTTGAGATGAGGCATTAGTGTAGCACATTCTGGACAGAATACAACTCCTACAAATTATACCACAAATTGCTTGGCACTAATACAAACTCTCATCATAAGGGAAAGTGGAAGAATGCTGTTGGGATTCCTGATGCAGTGTAAAAACAACAAAACCCCCCAAATATTCAATCTTAAGGGATGAAAAGCACAGAAACTACATTAGTGGGTACCTAGTGGCAGGTGTAAACTGCATCAGATTGCACCAGACAATGCTAAGAGGTGGTAGCTTCCACTAGTTCGTCAACAGAAATAGGAAGTTCTTATGCTCCTCTCTTATCTCCACTCTTCTGTAACATATGTTCATTCATTTATTTCCTAGGATGAGGCTGAGCACAACGAACATATTCACACTTACTCCATTATTCTGTATTTCTAGGTATTTTGTTTAACAGTGATAGCAAATGGGTGAATGGGTGTCTCTTCTCAGCCAAGTATTCACAGTCTAAACTCAGTTACTTTTGAAGTTGTCTGCACTCCTGTTGGTTGATGAACCCTTGATCTTTATCATGTCTTGTTTTATATCAGGACTTCCTGGTAAAGCTGATGTCTGTGACAAGCCTTCTTGACTCTGTGATTCCCAGAAAATGCAGAGAATAGACACCCCAGTGACTATGACTCACACTTGGAAGCTACTGCAGGTCCCAGCTCAGAAGCTCTCCTCTGCTGGCTTGACTCATCAGCAGTGTTAAACAACCTATGATCTCTGAACACAGTTCATTACAGCCAAACTGAAAAGAAGAAAGAAAAGAAAATTAAGCTCAGTTCTGTTTATAACCATGTTTTCACTGCAATAGTTAGAAGTCTCATTTCTCTGCCATACTTTGTTGGTTTGTCTTTTTCAAAGTCATCCTATATACTCTGAGCTGGAGAGAGATTCTAATTTCTAAAGAGAATAAACCTATTTTTTGTTGTTTGGGTAAAGATTTAATAAGGCAGCTCATTAAATAATTTGATTCAGTTTCCTGGATATATCTCATGTTTTATCTAAAATGCAGAGAAAGATTTTATTGCCAAAGCACAAAATAGTTAGGTTTTGCTCACCGTTTTTCCTAGTCAATACTTCTGTTAACATATAAGGTATGGCATATTCTCATATCTGTAATCATAGGAGCAGATCATAGGCGCATAGGAGAAAATCACAGGTCTATAAACACACAGCTTTTTTTTTCAGTGGGATAGTAAATTCTCTATTACAGATTAGATTAGACTAATTAGGAATATCTATAACTACATACAAGCTCTATGGTGCATCCATTTAGGGCAGCAGTTGATCCCTTGGGCTATCTCTTAGACAGGAACTGCAGTCACACTTCCCTGCTCTTCTGCCAACACATGCACTCCAGACACTGGAGGGCACCAGCAGTGTCCTCCCCATGTTGGTTTCTGGTGTCTGTAAAGGAAATTTGAGACATAGCCTCTCCCAACAGGTCACAAATCTCAGCAGCTGGGATCCTCCTTATTGAGCTATGAGGTCTGGAGTGACAGTCAACGTTTTTCCTCAAATCCTGATAGTAGCTGAGACCTTCAAGCCTGTGATGTTAGATGTCTCTGTGTTTCCTGAGTTCACTCGTGGTTGTGAGGACTAGGTCAGGATGAGGAGAATGATCTGAAAAGGAAGGAGGGTCATATTAGAAGTTACCAACATCATCCCAAGTTCTTAAAACTCTAGATATCTGCGTTGTTCAGAGAAAGAAAAGAGAAGTTGCATGTGTTTTTTTTTTTTTAAAGCACACAGAAGATTTTCTTAAATCATTGCTACTTATTTGAAAGAAAACCAGCAAAAAAAGGTTTCATAAAGTATTATGTACACATGGCAAATGCAATGTTTTAAGAGATTTACATTTTCAAAACAGGCTTTTACTCTGTGGTTCATATGAGTGAGCAAAATTACTGCTCTTCCACGCAAAATTCCTGTACTTACAGGATTTAACAGCTAAAAATGAAACGGGGAAGAAGAAAAGAAGAAAACAATGAATAAAGTTTTGCTTTAAACAGAGGAGCATATTTTTTTGGTTTTTTCCTACACTTCACAACTCTAACACAGTATAAACCAGCTAAAAGTCAAACTCACCCTAACAGGTAACTGGCTTTTTGCTTCTCCATTTGAGTCACAGCCAGGTGATGAGTCCAGTAAAAAATGCCACATCTCAAACTACCGATAATCCAATCAGAATTTCTTGACAAGTCCATTACAGCTTTCTGCAAGACACAAGGGAAGAAAGACATTATTTCAAGCTACTTTATTTTTCTCTCCTCTGCATCCATTTGTCTCCAATGTCTTTTGATATGTTTTGGTGGGGGGGTTGTGGTTTTGGGGTGGGTTTGGTTTTGTCTGGTTGGTTGGCTTGGTTTGATGTTTTTGTTGTTGTAGTTGTTGGGGGGATTAACTACAATTTAAATTAATTCATTTCCACCTTTCATTTTCCCAGTATCTTTCACCTAGGTGGAAATTTGGTCTCAACTTTTTGGAAACCTCTAGAAGATCATTTAACTGGTATTTAGAGTACCTAGGAAACAGTGGCCACAAAAATACAAATTAGAAGCATCTTTGACTTCCAAGAAAATATTTAAAACAAAGTGTGAAATGGTATTTGCTTGTTTGTAGATCAGATCTAGATAGTTCAACGCAGTCCATACTCTGTGTAGATTTTTATTCCCATTAAAAATTTAAAAGGCAACCTTTTAATGTCGTTGCATTAACTTAAGTTGTAGTCAGTCTGTAAAACAATCAGAGAGATGGTATTAAAAGAATATTAATAATAAAACAGATACTTTAAAAAAACTTTGTATCAACCTGAGTCCACTTTGTATTTCATAGAGTTGTGTGGCTGAGAATTACTGTACTTCAGTCAAATTTCATATGAGCCTTGGGTGGAAAATTCTAGCTTTTCACTAAAAAAACAAGGCTTGAGTGTTCAGTTTAGTTACTTTTTAAGAAGAAAATGTGACTTCGGTCCTTGATTTAACTCCTGAAATCAGTTAGTGTAGTTGTAATTTACATCTAAGGAAAACTGAGACCCAAGAATGAAACAGTCACCCATGGAGGATCAAACAATAGCATCTAGGCTGGACAGAGGCTTTTTTCTCTGCTAGAAATGATAGCAGAAGGAAGAGACCCTGTCATTGCTAACCTCCTGTAGTTTCAGCAGCAAGAATGTTTCCAGAAGCAAGGCTTGATCCCAGCTGGTTGGGGATCTGAATACCAAGGTGCAGAGAGGCACATCCTTTGGTTCATCTTCAGGCATGGCCACAGGTCTGCATTGACTCTACTGCCAAGGTATAAGTGAAACATTTTTAAGATAGCTTTAGAGCCAATAGTATTGCTTAGAAACATCTACCGTATCCCTTAGCTTACCAGCTTCTTTAGAAAGCTAAAGAAGTGCTCTGTTTTAATCCTACACTCGATTTGAATAGAATACAGTGACTTCTTCCACATTCCCAGTATCTGTACTACTTATTTTGTGCCACCCAACCTTGCCAATACCACATATGCCTATGCTACTTCAAGAATACAGATAGAGCTGTACTGTTGCCCTGATAACTTCATAGCCATTCTAAAGAAAAGATCTGCATTATTGATAGAATTTATCTCAGTATAGCTGAAACTGCCAACTGAGTTTAAAAAATACTAATTTAAAGCATGTATCAGTTTGTGTTATTTATCTTTACATTTACAGATGTCTCTGCTTTGTTCAGATTTTTAGAGACCTTTTTGGTCTGTCTGCTGCTGCCAGTAATATAGGCTTATCAAACACAAGCACAGAACAGTTGTGCTCAAATACCTATAAAGCTTATTACAAACACTGAAGCAAAAATTTATCTTTGGCAATTACAGGAAATAAAGCCAAAATATCAATACTTCCCTTTCTAAGAGACTGAATCCATCTCAGTCACAGAGATCTAAGGTGCTTCTTAAGTTAGAGAGGTAACTGCTTCTCCAATTATACATGCAAGTATACATTAAGCAAGTTTAGGGTCAAATGGTCTTTAAGGAATTCTTACAACTAAAATTTTCTTTAAGGGCTTCACTGAAATTACTATCATATTTGTAGTTACACATTGCCTCAGGCCTGTGGAAATTGAATACACACAGATACTGCCTTTAATAAACATAGATTTATATCCTGCTTCTCTTGTAATAGCTTTAAAAAGCAATAGGAACTAAGTATGTAGTTTTAAAACTATTGGACAGTCTCCAGCTGACCCAGGGTGGCTCCTGTTTTACAGCAAAAATACTATTGAGTACTCAGACTAGAAGCCAGTCGTAAATTGGTTTCTTGTCTTCTTTCACATCTGATACCATGTTTAATACAGAAGCATGAGTTGGAGGTAGGTACAAAGCTCTGGCATGAGCCAAGCATTCTCCACAACATGAAGAAAAAAAAAAATCTCTTGTCCCCTGAGTATGGTCTCCTTCAGAGACCTCCTCATCTTCTCTGGATGAAGTGAGAGGCCCTTTATCTTCAGGGATCTTTTTGAAGAAGTCTTATCTTCTGCTCCAGCACAATGTGCTGAATTTTCACAGTCCACAGACTAAAGACCAGAGTAAGGGGCAGCAGAGACCATTCTAAAAAAAAATCCCACTTCATTTCATTCCACACTGCCACAACCTTTGGCACTGGAGTGGGTGTTGAGGAGCACCGGACACACGACTGGGCTCTCACTGGTGACAGCACTGCCCCTGCCAGCCCCGCTGTGCTGCCGTGCTGCTGGCTCACCTTGCTGTGTCCAGCACCCAGACCTCACTGCTCTGATGGCTACTGCAACATGGGGCTGCCTCTGGACAAGGATGAGGACACAGACAGGTAAAAACACTGAGCTTGGAGGAGGTACCGTCTCCAGGATTCAGCCTTATGGATAAAGTAAAGATACCATGACATTGTTTATCAGAGGTGGCAGTTGCCTCTTCAATGACTTCCACTTCTTGACACTGGCTGCAAGAAGTGATGCATAAACTTTGGAGTGAGCCTCTGGGCTGTGTACCTAGAATACGGGAACTTTGGGAAGTCAGTGATGAGCAGCTGTGTTAGCATGACAAGAACTCTGGTGTCTACATTTAATATCCACATTTAATAGCGGTATTGCAGAAAATATTTATACCTTATTTCACACTTGTTTATTTTCAGAGGCCAACAATTAAAGAGATGCCAAGCTCTTTTCAGATCAGAGGGTAACAAGCTAGAAAGGACAGGCAGGGTCCTAGAAAATCCTGCCCATAAAAATAAAATGTTGAACATTAGTATGCATGGTTTAAAAAAGGTGACAGATCAAGAGATATACAGTAATCTATGATGATCTCTATCTCCCCACTGAATGCTATTAATTGCACAGCCAGCTGTCACAAGGCACTCTAAGAAGGGTTTGACAGATAAAGTGACAGATGCTTTTCCAAGTACCTGCTATGTCAGGAATTGCTAAACACTTAGTTGCACACCACATTCAATTGCATAAGCCATTTTACCTTTAGGGAAAAAAAAATTGGTGCCCTGCAATCCTTAAAATACTAGACTTAAATTAGAAACCAAGTCAGAGACAAAGGGTCTTGAAAGAGAGTTTAAAACAAGGAAGAAGTTGTAAATTCAGCAATGAAGGTTGAATCTCCTAAGAGGAAACATAAACTTTCTACTGATTTCAAACGCAGAGTTTTCCTCCAGAGCACCTCTTTGGAGTTCATCTGGCTTTCTTCAGACTCTGTATGTTCTCAGATCCCTCGCTTTCCCTCACTCCAAAGGGAGCAGCAGGGTCTGCCCAATATGCCACCCCTTCCATGCATTTTTTAGACTGGCTTTATTTACAAGCTGATGCCAGCAGGTAGTATCAACATGGGAGCCAGTCCTAGGCACTTTAATGGGTCAGAAGAGGAACTCACATCACCTCTGGATCCAAGTACAAAGAAAGTGTCTTTTCAGAGATGCAGAAATATTTAGGGACCAGTAAATGATACAATCACACTTAGGAAAAACAAGTAGAGGTTCCATTTTACATCCTTTGAACAAAATAGGAACATGTATACAGTACAGTATTGCAGAACTAGAACTTGTTTAAGTTGGATGGGGTTTAAGTGCTCTGTGTGTGCATGTATTTTTAAATCCATATTTTTACCATTCCTGATAGCCAAGGAAACTTTAAAAGTATAAAATATTGTTGAAGGACACTATTCCTCTGAGTCATCCTTTTCTCCCACACTGAATGTCAAACACTTATGGGCTGTGATGCAATAGGTACAGGCTTTGTTAGTGGTCTATCTAAACAAATACACTCCTCTTACTCCTGGTCTCCTTCAGAGACCTGGAGCCACTTTACATCAAGGGCCTTCCATAGCTGAGGTGAGATTTGGTAGGCTTGCAGAGAGGAAGTCAAAAACCCTTGGGAATTAATCCAGCAGTATTGCCATTTAAATGGGAGAACTTCAGGACATTGTGTAATTGCAAGTCACCCTTCAATAGTCATATTCTTCATTTATGGAGGGAAAGGAGAGAGATACATTCATACAAAAATTTATACTGGTAAAATGCAAAAAAAACCAACTGAAATCCTGGCTGATCTTTTCCTGAACTGCATTACACATTGCTATTTATATGAGGATTGGAGATTTTATCTGCATCTTACATCCGTAAGAATTTCCAGGAGACTTTTTAGAACACAGTTTTTGTGCTGGCCAAAAAAAAAAAAAAAAAAAGTTTATAATTAAAACAAGCTATATTTATACCCAAAGATGAAAAAGTATACAGCTTTTGGGTTTGTGCATAAAAGACTTAGAAAATGGCAGGGGAAAAATATTTGCAAGCATGTGATAGTATTTCAATTGTGGTTGTATAACAAGCATGCAAACTCAAGAAAGAAAGGTTTGAGTTTTCTTCATCAGAATAAAGACATGAATGTGGCTGAAACTGTCTAAGCACAAAGCACACACATACAAGATGTATAAGGCATTAACGAAAAAGAGGCCTTGATGTTTCTAGATATCAGCTTTCATTTAGAGTTATTAAAAAACTCTAGTCTCATCTTTACTCAGTATTTGTTTACTAATTGTTACTAATTCTAATACATTCCAAGTGTTTTTGATAGCTGTTTTATCTATCACAGTGCATTGGGTTTGCATGGCCAGGTGTAGATGCTACAGGAATGGCTTCTGCTGGAAGCTTCCTGCTTACCTTGCAGAGCCAATCCCCGGTGGCTCCAAGACAGACGTGCCACTGGCCAAGGCTGAGCCAATCAGAAATGGTGATAATGCTTATGTGATAACAGATATGGGGGGGGGAGGGGCAGAAGTGATGGTGCAGGGGCAACTGCAGGCAGAGAAGGGTGGCGTGAAAACAGGTGAGAGGAACAACCCTGCAGACACCAAGGTCAGTGGAGAAAGAGAGGGAGGAGGTGGTCCAGGCTGCAGCTCCTGGATCCCCGGAGCTGAGATTCCCCTGCAGCCTGTGGTGCAGCCCGTGTTGAGGCACACAAGGATGCAGAGGTCCACCCGCAGCCCATGAAGGAGCCCCATGCTGAAGGAGGTGGTTGCCTGACAGCAAGCTGGGGGAGACCTGTGCTGAAGCAGGCTCTTGGCTGGGTCCTGCACACCTGTGGAGGGAGGAGCCCACACTGGAGCAGGTTTCCTGGAAGGACTTGCAATCCTGTGGGGGATCCACACAGGAGCAGGCTGCATCTAGAGGTCTACACTCCGTGGAAGAATGACCCACACTGGAGCAGTTTATGGAGGACTGTTGCCCATAGGATGGGCTCATGCTACAGCCTCTCTCCTGTGGGAGGGACCCCCATGCTGGAGCAGGAGAAGGACTCCTCTCCCTGAGCAGCAGCAGGAAGAACTGATTGTAACCCCCTTTCCCTGTCTCCCTGCACTGTTTTGAGGGAGAGGGTATTGTTGCCTGGAATCAGAAGTAAAACCTTTCCTAACTATATTAAAGTAGTGGTATAAAAAGCAGATCTTTAATGAAAGTTTTCAGGTGCACCAAACATAGGTATGCACATGTGTAGTACTGGATTTCTACAATTTTTATAAGGCTAATTTATCAGTATATCTAGCAGGTGAATCCTGTAAGAAACCAGTTGCCCCAGCAATCCACCCTTGGGTCAGCCCCTTGGAGTTGCTCCAGGGGCTTCTCCTCCCTATTTCTTTATATGTCTCTTAAGTTCTAGTGCAAAACAGAGTGTCCTTGTTAGAAATTCTTTTCTTGAAAATATGAGTAAACAGAATTTCAAGAATGTGACATAGCTACTCTTCTAAAGTGTGAAAAAGGGTAATAAGGTGCTAGAGGATATAAAACTAGGTATTAAAAATCTACAAGACTACGAATATATTAAAAATATATAAAAACAAAACAATCTTTAGGCATCAGTAAAGCTTGGGAAAGATGGAGGAGAGGGGGAAAGGTGTTTTTAAAATTTATTTTACTTCCAATTATCCTGCTCTGATTTTGTTAGCAGTAAATACAATTAATTTCCATAACCTGAGTCTGTTTTGCCCATGACTGTATTTGATGAGCGATCTCTCCTGGCCCTTATCTCATCACATGAACTCTTCATATTTTTACTTCGCTCTCTGGTTGCAAAGGGGAGTGATAAAGTGGCTTGAGTGTCTGGCATCCAGCCAGGGTCAACCCACTACACACAAATATTCTGAACAACTGTTTTCTTCGCATTTTCTCTCATCTTGATTTTACCAGTAAATCTAAGACAAACTATAGGATCTTAAAAACATAGGTAGAACTTTACAGCAAGAAGCGCTTGCTTAACTGAAATTTAATCTCTTATTAGATTATAGGACCCTTTCTATTTGCTGTAGAAAAAAAACCCTCCAAGAAGTAACATCAAACAGAAATCCTGTGAAGGAATCAAATGCTGACAGAAGCCTTAAGACCTACATGACACTCTTGGAAGACAATGAACTTGGCACAAATCTCTTCACTTCCATAAATCTGTTCTGAAAGTCAATGAAATTTTCAAGTTCTAAACCAATGCAAAACCTTACCTTTCTTATAAATTGACCCTGCCCCTCTGTGCTTTTTTGCTTTTTCTATCTCCATCCCACATTTCAGTTATGTCTTTTTCAGTTCCTTTGGACTGCACCACTTCAGAGATGGCAGAATTTTATTCCTACTGCTTCACCTCTTAGGGCCCTGATTTAGACTGGGACCTTTGGCTACCACAGCAAGATAACACCAAGCTAGAAATATGCCTTTTTTCCTCAAAAATCTTTTCAAATGGTATATGAAGAAAGGTATTCTCTCACATACAAAACACACCAAAACCACATGTGCCAGTAACACTGATTCATCTATCTGAATTCCTCTGCTCCCATTCCCTGAATACTTCTCATGTGATCCATCATTTTTCAGATTGAGAACCCTTCAAATCTTATGTTACATATGCAATGTCTTGAGATGAAATCTGAGAAGATAAAATATTAGATGCACAAGCAGGAACATTTCTCATAAAGTACCATGCTTTCTGTAATGGAAACTTATTTTTAGAAAGTTAATAAAGAGATTCATCTTCCCAACCAGAGGCAGTAGGAAGATTAGCAATTGTTTAATCATGCAGATCAGTAAGATGCTCAATGTTAAGTGTAAGATTAGTCATTGACCCTTTCTAGTTAGTGAATGGATTATTATGTTTAACATTTCAATTTAGCCCCATACCATAAGTGCACAGTAATTGTGATTTTATTATACAGCCACATAAATAATGCAGTATTTATAATGATCCATAGCCTTTAGAACACCACACTGAAAGTAACAAAGTAGTACACTCTCTTTAATTTTTACATTTAATTTAATTAAATTTTTAAGGAACACAGAAATTTCAACAGCTTTAGAGAAAAAATCAACACTGTAGCAATAAAATTATCTACCTTTAGCACAGTACATGTCAATCAGTATATAGATAATTGATTAGGAAAGGAATCTGTAATCTCAAAAAGAAAGGACATTACAATAATAAATACAATAATAAAGCCTGACTTAACAAAATCATTATTTTGCCTTTTTACTAAAATAGCATAAAATGCATGTAGGATATTTTAAAATGTAACACTGCAAACAAAAAACCCATATATTTCATTATTTTCTTTAGCTCAACAATATATTCTCTTCTAGCTCTGCAGAAAGAGCAAGGACTTTAGGGAAATACAGTGCTGAACAATTGCTTTCAATACAAGAATCTCTAGGGACACTCTGTTTCACTCTCTGTGGGAAAGGACCTTTTTTGTTATTTTGTGATTCATCTGTTTTCAGATTGCGGAAAGCAAAAGTCTGAAAAACATGAGTGTGATGCAGTGAAAAGCATCGCAAAAGGAGTGTTGGAAGTAGACATCCTGATGTGAGTGGGTGTTTTTTGGACAATGAGCACTACTAGCTCTACTCCTGGGCTTTCTTTTTGAGCATCTGCCTTTGTGATTACGTAGGCCAAGAATTCTCTTGCTTCAACTGCTTCCATTCATGCACAAAACTCTTACAACACTATTGTGTGCTTATTGACTCAATGTTGCCTTCTCAGCTACAGGTACAAGCACTCCTGCTGGTATTGCAGCACAGCACTAACACTTCATTTCACATTTATCAGAATCTACAGCACATGTGCATGCATGTCTGATGGATTCACAATTCTCTTAGTCTGTCTCTTGCAGTTCTCTAACTGTTCTCTGCCCAGCCACCTTTTCTGGGAAGCTCAATGATGTGTTTAAATGGCTGTGGTCATCTTATCAACAAAAGCCTTAAGTGCTCCTTAAGGCTTTTCCAAATATCTTACACATTCCTAAAGAATACAAGTAGCTCTGATTTGGGAATTTTTTTTATCCAGTAGCTTAGTGTATTTTCTCAGTTAGGTCCAGTCTTGTTGGAGTGCTCCGTAATTACTCAGTCAGTGATTCTCTAGATCATGGTGTCCTCACCACAAATCCTAGAGCAGCATATTCTGTATGTCATGATTTGCATGGAATCTTATTTCAAAATCTAGATACTTAGCTAGTCAATTTAATAATTTGAGTATGCTAAAAGTACAGGATGATACTGCTCTTTGATGCTATAAAGTTATTTTAGATCTTCGAGCCAACAGAACCAACCAAATATTCCTCAGCCTTAGTCCCTCTTTATTATTCTGCGCACCACAACTAATCCTATAACTCTTAAATGTTCTTTGACTTCACAGCAACAGATTTGTCTGCTCCTACCAAAACACTCAGATGTAATCAGTCTTAAACCTCACTAGATGAGTTTCATTACAAATCTGCTTCATTATCAGAGTACTTGCTCTAAAGCATACCCTAAATCTATGCCTGATCTTTAATTTCTCCTTGGCTGGCTTGGGTTTTTATTAATTCTGCCAAAAATCACATATTCTGAAATGAAAGGAAAGCAAGAAATGTGGTGACATGCTCATGTCTGATACACGTAAAATTTTAATTGCCCTATGGTCTCTCAGCATAACGTCAGTGATCTATGAATTATGCTTTTAAGCATCACCTTACTGACTGCTGTGCAGCAACTAACTCTGTGTATGAGCTGCTCTCTGGGAATACTTGCATGGTGACATTTACGGGCACTTCAAGATGTGTAACTCCAGAACCAGAGCAAAAAAGATAGTGTGATGTCTTAGATATAGGACTCACATAGGAGTGTGATGTCTTCCTGCTATGGCCATGTCAGAGCTGCTAACACAGAGCATGACTGGTGGGTGAATAATTCTAGAAAAACAACCAAGAGTCTGTCAAGACTGGAGAAGGAGGTGGAGGGATACTGAAATAAGAGATCTTTCTTCTCTCTAACCCAAGGACTTCTGTGACATTTTGATATTATGACAAGGAGCACAAAAGTGAAATGTAACTCTCTCACTTTTCACAATTATCCCCATAATTAATACTGCTGTTTCAAAATAGTATCACTTCTGTATCAATAATGGTGCAGACAACAGGACTATGGAAGGGATCATCCCCCCATCCTTGACACCAGTGAGGCCACGTCAAATTGCTTTTGGGCCCCTCACTCACTACAAGAAAGACACTGAGGTCCTGGAGCATGTCCAGAGATAGGCAATGGATCTGGTGGAGGGACCACTAGTCTTATGAGGAGCAACTGGAGAGAAGGAGGGTCAGGGTGGACCCTATCAATCTTTGCAACTACCTGGAAGTAGTGTACTTCTCCCAGGCAACAACTGACAGGACAAGAGGTAATGGCCTCCAGTTACGCCAGGGGAGGTTTAGATTGGATAGTAGGAAATATTTCTTCATGGATAAGGTTGTCAAGCATTTCAACAGACTGCCCATAGAAGTGGTGGAAGCACCACCCCTGGTAGTATTCAAAAGGCCACCCTGGGGATGTCACCCTGGGGCCATGTTTTACTCTTGAACACAGTGGTGCTTCATTAAGAGTTGGACTTGATGATCTTAGAGGTCTCATCCAACCTGAATGATTCTGTGATTCTGTTATTTGTCATTAAACATGAAAAGTCCTGATTTTTGTGGCCACGGATATGCTATTTCCCCTTATGCTACTTTACTTCAGTTCTAAACCCCAAGTTAAATAAGTAACTACACAAAAGCTATTTCCCGTCTAAATATTTTGATGCAGAGACACAAAAATGTTGTCATACTCAATGGTTTAAAAATATGACAATTTTTAATTCTTCAGTATTCTATCAGTCCTGGATGGCCGGGATGATAGAGTAGGGCATGCCCACAGCAAGTTTGCAGATGATATAAATTTGGGAGAAATTACTGATACACTAGATGCCTTTATGACTGTTCAGAGGGTTGTGGACATGGAGATGTGGAAAAACAAGTTATCTGATTAAGTTCAAAGGGAATTCAAAAGTCCTGCCTCTGGGAAGGAATAACCCCATGTATTATGGAAGAAATATAATATCCCATATATCATCCACTGGAGGCTGACTGCCTGGGCAATGGCTGTTCAGAAAAGGCCCTGAGAGTCCAAAAGGTGAACTTATGGCAAAAATGTGCCTTTGTGAAAATAAAGCAAACAACCTCCAGCTTTAGGGAGAGCATCACCAGCAGTTCGTGGGGTGTCATCCTTTCCCTCCCATTTGGAGTACTGTGTCCAGCCGTGGGCTCCCTACAAGAGATAGACAGACTGTCAACCAAAGGGCCTTAAAAAATACTAGGAGACTCAGCATCCTTCATACAAGGAGAGGCTGAGAAAATGGGGATTGTTTGGCCTTGGGAGAAGAAATATCTCAGGAGAATCTTATCAATTACTCTAAATGCCACACAGGTATTGATGCCTTTTCCTGGTCTTAAAAACAAAAATCAAACACAGTAAGAAGGAAAAAAGGGGTTTTAACTTGGTATCTATTTTAAGGATTCTTAAGTGCACCATGTCCAGGTGGAATGCACCTCAATCACACTGCAATGCACACCCAAAATAGATCTGGGATCACATTATAGGTCTTACTAATTAGCATATCTATCAAAGATTCCCCATTGAGAGGCTCGAGTGAGCCCCCCTCCCCAAGGAACCTCCCCCTGGATGGTTCTATCTTAGTTCACGAAATATGTTCTGGAGAGGGCCTTGGGCTCTGGGCACACTGATCCCTAACTACAAAGCTTCTAAAATGTTTAGTCTCTCAGCTTAACAAACAAGTCCAAGAAAGTAGGCAAAAAGCACCAAGAATACAGAAATTGTAAAAAGGTGTAACTAGGGGTATAAAAGAAAAGGCAAAAAGTCATCATGGCATCAGTATAAGCAAAGAAGATGGAGACTTCTCAGTGGTAGTAAGACAGAAGGAATTTAAATAGAGGAAATCCATTTAACCATAAAAACTACCTTTTTTGCTGTGAGTGTGGTTTAGGACTGGAACGTATTTCCCATGGAGGTTGTATTACCTCCATCCTTAAAGCTATTTAACAGCAGACTAGACATGGCTCTGATCAACTTGCTCTTGTTGATCCTGTTTTGACTAGACATCTTGGACTTAGAAGAAATCCAGACATTCCTTCCAAACTTAACTGTTGTGTGATTCTGTGAATTAGCAATTGCCATGTGCAGTCAAGTCCTGGAGACTGATTAGTTCTTATTTCTCCACAGTGTATCTCCTGCCTCCTTTTTTTTGGGTATACTCCTGACCTTTACATGATAGCTGAATAGACAAATACTACTCTGACAGTCTCAAGCCTTCAAAAAACATAAGCTATACAAATTTGCATAGAGTGTGACAAAAAAAGTAGATAATTTCTCATAATCTTCCAAAATATTCATGCTAGACTTAGCCTAAAATCCTGTGTTCTCTGATCTCTTTCCACAGTCTGTTCCCATATGAACAAAAGTGACTTTTAATTAGAGCAATCTCCAATTTACAGTTCCAGAATGCTGTAATTTTTTTGTTGTTTTCTCTGAAAATGTTACAGTGCTGAAAAACAACATGTGATGCAGGATAGAGACCAAATTAAAATAAATATTTAAGATGGCAGCTGGAATTAATGTGATACCTAAGAAATATCTGACAAACAAAACTAGAACTTGAAGAAGTTGTAAGGTTTGTTATCAGACTGGCGACAAGACTCCTGCTTAGATGCACCAGTGATGTGAGCTGCCTGAGAAACCCTTGTTAGAGAGAAAAACAGCTGAACAGAAGAAAACATCTACTGGAAAATGCGGACAGAAAATGCCAGCTTGGAAGTTGTGAACCTGGGAACTAGGCCTATGAACCAGTAACATCCTCACAACTTCCAAGCTGGTCTCCTGGAAGTACCTAGAAAGAGGAGACAACCTGAGATACTCTCAATAAGTGCAAACACAAGGAACTGAAATGACACCTTATCCTTTGAGAAGGTGGAAAACAGTCTAAGAAAAACAGAAATTTCTCTGAAAGAAAATAAAACTTTATCATCAGTTGAAAAATGAAACTGAAGCATCCATTGGCTATGTGAAGCAATGATAGTCTATGCTGTTTTATGCCTGTGATATAAAACAAGCCCAATTTCTACTCAAAGCTGAGTCTCTGTTCCTGGGAGCTTACCTTGCCACACATAGTTTTTCTTTTCTAAACAGGTTGAATTGTCCACATTAACTTTCTATGACATCTTGAGTGCTCACTCCAGATTCTGTACCACAGATCACCTTTGAAGTGAGACAGCCTGTAATCTCACTGGTCCCCCCTTTTCGGGTCCACTTTGGGGCAGGTTTGGTTTGTGTTCTCATTTCTGGGATGGTTGGGTTCACCGCTGGGATTAGTTTGCCACCCACTTTGGGATGGTCTGTCCCCTTCTGAAATATGTCTTATTCCCTTGATATTGATACTATAACTCCATATAAATAATCTGTTATATCTCGTATTACAATGTTGATAAATTGCTTCAATAATGAAAAGTTCATAGTAGCATAATTGGTAGTTTCTGTTAGTGATTGCTGGTCTATGATTGATTGCTGCTACTATACTGCTGCTACCATAATATTGACTGATTCTATATTATTGATTGTTGGTATTATTTCCAATAGCTGTGTGTGTGTATATATATATATATGTATATATATATATATAAAAGTTACTTTATTAATCATAACTATACGTGCTGTAGATGATTTTTTACAATGGTATTTTTTGTGACAGTTCACTTGTTAGTTGTAAATTTTGTCGTATTTGTGGTAATATGTAATAAAGCAGAGAATTATAGAGGATAATGTCTCCATGTTTTTGAGCATTAGGAAATCCTAAAAACCCATGGTCATAATCTTCATGCACCCTCCCTTTAGTTCTCAGCATCCTTGCATCCTCATCTCCTTTTCATTAAAGCTTTATCAACAAAGAGATAACAAAAACCATGTGGGTGTGTTCCTTGCACACAAAAATATCTAGGTGGCATATTTAGTTGCCTCTGGCTCTATTACACAGTCTTACATAGGGGATGACTTTGAGTAAGAATCTGTCAATTTCAGGTACTCCCGGACAAAATCAATAACCTCTGCAAGGCTTAGTTGCCCAAAAAGTGTTGAAGGCAAAGGGACAGGTAGAAAGGAGGACAGCCACTGAAAAGGGCAGAAAGAAAGGAAGACAAAAAGGAAAGCTGAAAAGAAGTCAGAAAATACTATCTACCTTGCATTTCCCACCTACACATGCAGCTAAAGGTATTTTTATCTTCTGCAAAGTACTCAGCTGTATTCAAGTCTGTGTTGAGTGCACTTCAGTCAATGCAAAATACCTCTCAGTCTCATCAGGGTATGAGCTGCTGATTGCAGGTGGTAATGCATGTGTAATCCTAATAATGTGACTGACATTCTGATTTTATTTTTGCATATCTAGTTGTGACTGTCAGTAGTACTACAATCTGACTGTAATCTGTTTTATACAAGAAATAAAGATAGGCAGAGCATGACGAGTCTACTTCATGAAGATTTGGGGGATTTTTAAGACCTTTCAGCTGCGAAACAAACAGAAAAAAATCTGCACATTAAGGAATATATCTGCAAAATAAAATATTACAGAAAACTTTTACTCTTTTGAAGTCAAAACACACTAGGTAGGAGTCATCTTACTGAAATTAAGGCATCTAAATTAGGCATCAAATACAGTGTTATCAGTGAGCCTCCCTTTACAGTCAACAAGAAGAAACAGGTACTTCTGGGGGAAATTCATCATGACCCATGTCAAAAGCCAGATGAAGGACAGGATTACTTATACTATGAAGATGATGATGTTTTTGTAACTAGCTTCTATACACAGAGCTTTCATACCTCACCTTTTAGCTTTTGATGCCTATGTCAATCATCAGTTAGAACTGATGAATTGTACTTTAAAATATATATATACTTGCCTCAGTCTAGGAAAATATTACCTTAAGGGAAATGAGATCTATCCAACTTCCCAAAAATAGCCTGAGTATAGAGATTGGGGCAGAAATATGACAACTAAGATGCCACATGCTTCTTTCAAAATACATAAGTAATTACCCTGTTAAAAGGAATTCAAAAGAGCAGTGTACACTGAGCCAAGAGAGGACAAGTCCACTTTTTCAAAGGAAGTGTAGAAGGAAAGTAACTACAGGGGAAAAAAATCATGATTTGCAGTAGAAATTGTATTCAAGTGAGGGGAGTGTAGCTTTTACCTGGGTATTGAGGAGACAGCCAGCAAGAATGACAAATTTTACATCATCCTGATCTAAATATTATTATTTCTTCAAACAGTTTTTTGTGAAATGAGTAAGCCTGTGTATTTGTTTGCCTTTGCCTCTGTATCTGCCTGAAGAGCTGGATGGTTAGGCAAGTTTAGCTCCTACAGAAAAGACATGTCCAAGGTGAGAATGGGTCAGATGCTCTGCTTCTGTCACTGAGTTATTTGAGTGTCAGAGCCTCTGCATCTGGGATGTGAAACAAGTGGACTAAATCATCCAGCTAGTGTGCTCAAAAAGTCGAGACAGGAAGTCAAACAGATGCACAGTCAAAGCAAGTTTTAAAGAAAACATCCAATACAATGAGACCTGAAAGCAATGGTCTCACAAGTGAGCAGCCGGGGAAACTCATACTTCATTAGTGTTGACTTCATAAATTAGTCTGAATATCCCTTAAACACTAAGTTTTTTCACTTCTTTTCTTTTGGTTAGCAGAAAATAAATTATCCCTTCCTTCTTCAAGTAACATAAAAGCAAGTCATACCCATGCCTTTTTAAATTATGAGAAAATTTTAAAGTAGTATTTGGGTGTTTGGTCCCAAGTAATACAATATCCCAAGTGATACTTTGCTAAACCCCATGAATCAGATACATAGATTGAAAGGCAGCTTCTGCCTTCCTTTATAACCTGTTGCTGCAGTTAACATTTAGAGGTTCCTATTACTTGAAGAAATACAAATAATTTCCGTAAGACAACAGAAGTTATTTTATCCTGCTATCTTCACTTATCTTAGACAACTTTCAGTCTGAACATGTCTAAGTAAATGCACATTAACCAATGCCATTTCTGTTAGTCATGACACAGGTAATCATTTACCAAAAATAAAGAGATTTAGAAAACTGTACAAATGCAAACACAGATTTTGTTCCTGCCACCTTCTTCGTTCTCACAAAATCCAATCTCCATTACATGATTAATCTCACATAACTTGCTGTTACTCAGATTAACTGTATATATTTAAAATACCTATGCTGGAGATTCAGAAAATGGTAGTTTTCAGGCAAGTCATATACATTTGTTCAGATAATTAATTTTAGAAGACAAATAGTGGCATTCCAGGGAATTAAGGGGAAGATGGCTGAGAATTGAACAGCACTGCCTTATCTATTCAAAGAGGATGTTGTCCATTCATCAGCTTGATACATTGTGTTAAGACTGTCAGCAACTGCAAAGGGATAAGATAATGGAAAGCATTCATTTTAATTATCTAAAATATTTCCCCCTGTGAAAGCTGAAAATAACTTCAGTTTATTCTAGTAATGAAGGGAAAATGAAAGTAATCACTTTATGGCTAGATATATTTGAGTAAACAAATACTGCATAGTTTACAAAATGACATATTTTTGCATAAATTCACTTGGCTTTTTTTGCTTGATTGGTTGGTTCGTTGGTTAGTTCAGGATTTTTTGTTTAATATGGACATTCATCTTAAAAGTAAGAGCTTTTTAGTAACCTTGTGAATGTTGAGTTTTCTTCCTCTAAATCAAAATCACTACTACAGACTTTCAGACCTGTTTTTAAATATGTAATATCAGTTAATAACGTGATATAGTTATTTTCTGTGGATTGAAATGTTTCAATTTAAGAATCTGTTCTGATTTTGAGTGTGGATCATATATAGACTCTGTGGAGACTGTGGTGTTCTCATGGCTGCTTCTGGCTGGGATCCTTTCTCTTACACTGACCAATGAACAAACATTCACATGCAGTTACTAAAAATGCATGTGAGCACAAATAAATAACTATTCAGGAGACTTACTTCTACCTAATCCTAGTGATCAATGTATCACTGCCTGTTAAAAACCAACAAAGAGAGGAAATCTAGAAGTTTGTATGGAAAGATAGATTTTGATAACAAAAATAAATAGAAAGTATGATTTCCAGTCATGGTACTTAAGATCATTGATAAAATGCTTCACTAAAGATCATGGGATGTAACTTTGAATACACGTGGACTTGGTAAAGGAGGCTTTTAGTAGTAGGTGTTTTTTGCTAAAAGCAGATTAGAGAGGTGGTATTCCCTGATACTCATTTCTCAGCTATGCTTCTACCACATTGTTAGACCAGGAACAACTTATTTAAACCATGATAATTTAGTCATAGAGCCCAGACTAAAGAGTGACAGCAGTTAACATGTTTTATCAAGTGGGTAAGGGATTCTGTTTAGACCCAAGCTGAGTTTTCTGTCAGAAGCAAATCTTTCCATGGAGGGCTGCCAAAACACAGTTCATCCACAGCCTGCTGGAAGTACCCACCACTATCCAGTGATCTCAAAGCTGGACAGGATGGGTGCAATGCTACACAGAAAATCTAAAGAGCCCTTCTCACAGAGACGATATCAAAACAGCTACAGTGAAGATTTTTATAGCAAACATAATCTACTCTCTCCAATAAAGTTGACTTTGGTTTTGTATAATTCCCAAAACATCAGGGTAAGAACTCTGGATTAAAAGTGAAGAGAAATATTTTCTCATACAGAGAAAAATATGATTATGCAGGTATTAGAATGATGCACTGGAAATGGCAATTGAGAGTGAACACAGTTCATACAACAATCAGGATTTCCACACTCTACTCATAGGTTTTTCCACTCTCTACTCATTGTTCTTTCAGCTGCTGGAGTAGAAACTGGATTAAGATCAGAGATTTTCCCACAGCCTTCTCCAGGACAAACTGGCAAGACTGGGTGAGTAGTCTGTGAAATAGGTAAGAAATTGGTTAGCAGGGCACACTCAGGGAGGGGTTAGCAATGGTTTTCACTCCGGCTGGCAGCCTGTCACAAGAGGGGTTCCTCGGGAATTGATTTTCCACATCTTCACAGATGTTCTGGACAATGCCATCTTAAAAAGAGACCTGGACAGGCAGAAAGGGTGGGGCTGGCAAGAGCAGTGCCAGGTGGACTAGAGACAAGGGCACAGTCCTGCACCTGGGATGACACAACCAAAGGGCCCAGCACAGGCTGTGACCTGTGTGTCTGGGGAGCTGAAAGGGACACAGAGTTCAGGGGACAATCACCTGAACACAAGTTACTGGTGTGACACTGCACAAAAAGGCAAACCAGATCCTGGGCTGCAGCTGTGGGGGCACTGCTGGCAGAGACAGATCAGGATCATCACCCTCTGAACAGAGTTTGTCAGGCAGCACCTGAAGCACTGGGTCTCCTTCTGGTCTCACAGCTCAAGGAAGACACAAGAGGATCTAAAAGAGGGCCATAAAAATAAAAAAACATATGCAGAACCTGACCTGTGAGGAAAGACAGAAGGAGCTAGGTCTTTTATCCCTGGAGAAGGATCAGAAGGGACCTCATCACAGTATTCCAGTTCTTAGAAGGTGGCTACAAAGAATACAGATGCTCTCACATCAGAAGGAGTCACATGGTGAAGACAAGGGGCAAAAGGTACAAGTTGCACCAGAAGACATTTCCTTGATGTAAGAAAGACATTTTTTTATAATGAGAACAATCCTTCATTGGAACAACATCGCCAAGAACCAGTAGAGTCCTCATCACTGTAGATTTTCAAGATGCAGTTGAGAAGGATGCTAGATAATCTCACCTAGTTTCCCTTTCCCATTAAAATGTGGACCAGATATTCTCCTGAGGTCTCTTACAACTGTGTTGTTCTGTGATTTTGAGGTTTCTTTTCATTAATGGCCACATAATTTTTCATTTGTCTTTCTCTCAAAACTGAAGGGTTGTCTTCAGGGCTCTAATTATTGTTGTTGATGTCTACTCTAGCACATATCAGAATTTCTCCATGGAAACAGGATATATGAGGAAACTGAATTTAAAAAAAAAAAGAAAATTAATTGTAAGTATCAGCTGGGAAGTGCTCCAAACAATGATTATCCTGTCAGCCTTCAGCTAATTGCTCAACATAACTGACTGTTATTAGAAGATTTCTGATCATATTTAAAAGCAAACATAAATTACTTTCTTGAGAAAGAACAAATAACACAGACTTGACTGTGATGTCATTTATATCAGCTTTTTATACACAGGCAGTTGGAGCTGGGTCTGGTTACAGTCAACTTATGAAAATTCAAGGTTGCTCTGTGGGTCTGCAAGACTTCCTTCAGATTACATACAATGAGATCAGGATCTAGATCCTTCATTTTAATGGGCAGCACCTAATTTATAGCAGCATGAAATTACAATCAGACCTGGAATATGGAGAAATAGTGGAGTTACACTTTTACGATATAGAAGACTATAATACATTGAGAATTGGGTGCCCAGTACACAAGGTGAAATATGAAAAATGAAGGTTTATTTTCATGTTCTCACCTGAAATGCAGATGTGTAACAGATGTTTAGCTATCTGCTTTCATGCTATCAACCTTGCATTGATCACAGCACAAAAATACGAAACACATCATAATCAAACCGATGGAAAGCCTGTATTATACAAGTGACTGTAAAAAGCTCTCTGTAAGTATATCTTCTCTAATTTGAGCCTGCGAAGTTGGGTCTTCCCTTAGAGCAGGCCCAAAACACCTATGGCTGAGAAATAACTCACTGCAAATTATCCTAATAATAACTTGTAGATCCCCAATGCACTCAAAATATAAAGCTTCAGTGAATTACAAACCTATTTATACAGGGTATGAGTTTACAGTTGCATATTTATGTATACAAAGTTGCACATATTTATGTGCATGTGTACATTTATGTGTATATGTTCATTTCCACCTATTCGTACTAGACCAAAGTTGCTGTTTTTTTCATTATGCTTCAGCTGAGTCCCCTGTTACCTCAGGTTTTTTTGTATCACATGATTTTCTTACAGTAGGACACACTGGGTTAGTAATAGAAGAAAATGTACAGCAGTGGATTACAGGAATTATTTATTCTGTGTCTAGAGTAAAGCAGCCAGGGCTGCTAAGTTTCTTTTCTCATTGTTCCACACAAGAGGATCCATAGTGTATTTGTGTCCTGAGATACACTCCTACATGGAGCTTAGAAAATACTAGTACAGCTCGTCTTCAGAAGGGGATGGTCTGTTATTAAATACAGCATTAAAAACCTTCAGAAAAGTATTTTTAAAGCCTCTGGGCTGCTATTTGGTGCTCTTTTCATGTTCATTAGAGCTGTGTAATCCCTTCCTGTCTTAGCCTCCCAGTGAAATGAAAGATTGACATTATTCTGTGAGGTTCAGGTAATCTGTTATCTGTGATCTCCTACAATGAAACGATGCAAGAGCCTTCACTGACCAGAAAAGCATGGGATAAAATCAAGTACAGAAGAGGCCCCAACATATGATGTTGGAAGCATCACCAGGACAAAGGCAGTAGTTTGTTACAGAAGGAAAATGCTCCCACTTTCAGAACTAAGTGACACAAATAACAGAAACAGAGATCACAAAAACCAGTTGTCACAGGGATGGGTGATGAAGAAACCCCATCACAAAACAGAGAACTTCCATTTAGTAATCTGAAAGAGGAAAGGCCACAGCTTGGCTCCGGGATTCAACCAAAGCATCCTTTTTCTGCACACATCTTTTTGACTTCAGCAGCTTTTGGATACATCATGTTTTGAGCAGGGAGGAAATACAGAGCAATTTTGTACTATGCAGTTGTGCTCCCTGCAATCCAGAAGGGCTAACCCCAGCATTAGATTACCAGATGCTCAGGGGTTCACTGATCCATTAGCTATTACATCTGCATTCCAGGGTTTTCATAAGAAATGAAACAGCTGCGAATTTCTGAAGTGTCTCCTAAAGCGATGACTGACTTTGGAGATTATCACTCCCTTTTCCCTTAAAACAGGATGGAGTTTCCCCTGTGGCTTCAGGCTGCTGGAAGGGATTCTGGATAACCTCTGACTGCTTAATCCCCACAGACCTTGGGAGCAGTGCAAGAGTGGGTGGTAAATGAAGGGAAAAGCTTTCCTACTGAATTCTGAGAATTTTTTCTCTTCGGGTGCTCCCTCTTTTCCAAGAGTGTCAGTGATCTGCTGTCAAAATGTTCAAGAGACATTTGAAGAAAAATATTTTTCCCTAGGCTGAGATAAGCCCCATTTCTCAGAGGCACATAAACAAGTCCAAAAAGGCTGGAGGAAGAAGGGAACCTGCACGCAGACCTTTTTAAATCAAAGAGCAACTTAATTTATTAAATAAAGTTATTCTGAGGAACTGCTTGTGTTCCAAAAATATGCTAAGGGTATTAATAGTGAGGAAGTTAGTTAAAATTAAATTTGGAGATAATAAACAGCATTTCATAGAATCACTGAACCATAGAATATGCTGAGTTTGATCATTGAGTCCAACTCCTGGCCTGGCACAGCACCATCCCCAAGAATCATACCGTGTGCCTAGGAGCATTGTCCAAACACTTCTTGAACTCTGTCAGGCTGGTGCTCTGACCACTTTCCTGGGGACCCTGTTCCAGTGCCCAACCACCCTTTGTCTGAAAAACCTTCTCCTGCTTCCCAGCCTAAACCTCCCTTGATTCAGCTTTATGCTGTTTCCTTGAGTCCTATCTCTGGTCATATTTCAAGGCAATGCATGCAAAAATAATGCTTAAGTTTCAAGAAATCAAACTTGTGAGAAATTCCGCAAACAGAAATTAGCAAAGAAATTTTACTGAAAGGGATACCCAAACCACAGGCAGGACATTTAAATTGCTTCTCCCCTCTCTACCCTTAATCTTTGCCTTTTGATCTTGAAAAAGGAATTTATAGAAAGATTTCAAGCTTTTCTCAGATCTTAATTTGAGATAATGAAGGTAAAGACAATTCATCTCTCTTTCTGAAAAGTATGGTCTTTTCTCTCTCAAACAGGCAAAGATAGGTAAGACAAAGATAGGTAACATGTCTCCAGCTGAACTCTTTCCTTCTGATCACAGAGCAGAAATTCATGCTAAGAATTTGCTCAAAGCCAAATGAGTTACATTCAAAACTGAGTGCCTGTAAGAGGTTGTATTTCATCTGGAAGACCACAGCAGGCCAGGTTAAGCCTGGCCTTCAGAGTAAGGACTCAGTTTTGGCTTTTTACCATATATCCATACTGAGTAAGTGCAGAATCATGAGGTGAAGGCATCTGAGCTCAGAAGTGGTCTGTGTTTCAGCCCAGGGTACAATCCATCATGAAAATGAAATCAAGAATATAAGGCCAACGACTATGAAAACACTCATGTATTATGCTTGAACCTGTACCAGTGAATATCTCACTTTATAAAAATTGCTTTTCATCTGGGACCTTCTGAATAGTTGGCAAACCTTTTAGCATTTAAGTTCCTCATCAAGAGTATCCCTTGGTCTTGAAAGTTCTGGCACTGCTTTCTACTGTAATGTTTCCTTCTCCCTCATGAGGGAAGGAGGCAGAAGAAAAGGAGAGAGAGGATTAATTTTTAATTTGGGCGGAGTTAAAGTGCAATTTCTGGGCATTATAGCAGGCAATTAAGTGTCAAAACAGACACACTGAAAACAAGTGTTAAGGTTGTTTGATGATCATATAACAAGTATGAAGAGAATTATCCTCCCAAAGCAATATCATTTATTTTAAAGGTGAACTCAGCAATTCAATATTATGTCTTATATGCATAAATATTTTGGCTCGGTTTGTATCACTTTTAGCTACATTGAATAAAGATCCTTTTAGCATGTATCATATCACTGAATTCAACAGGATGAAGAAATTTCAGTGGCTCCTGCCGTTTTCCAGAGGAGTAGAAGGTACCATGTCTTTGTTTAGATTCAGCTACCAATTATATTTGTCCCTGTTAGCTTATGTTATTTCTCAAAAATCTAAGACCTGTCTAGGAAGCATAAAGAGATTTTATTTTTCCAAGAGCTACCATCTGTGTTGGATTTGGGGAGCTTGTGAAAACTTATGTCAAATGAAGTTGCATACTTTCTGTGCTGAAGGATGAAGAAGAATTACTTACAGCAACATATATTAGTTTAGAGCAGTTTATGTCAGTTTATTACTATATAAAATATTCAGGCTATTTCCTCTTGCTTAATTGGCATACTAGATGAAATAAGGACACAGGCTGAAGAGATAAGGTGTGACCATGGAAGAAAATTTCATAACAATACTAAAATATGAAATTAGAACAGATGTTGCAAAGTTTAAATGCCAAAGATTCAAAATTTTCAGGAACATGTGTTTGGGATACTTGAAGCTCCATGGTTAGCTATCAATCTACAATCTGCATAGCCTAATTTTCAAAGTTGCTCACTATTCAGTTTCTCTGAGTGCTCTAAAGCTTATGTGTAGATACGAAGAAAGTTTGCAAATTATACTAACGTCTAATATTTTTACCCACACTGCAGGAGGGGTGTCCCATTACAAGCATTTTCAAAAGCCTTATTGATACAAATTAGACACGCATTTTACCTATTTATTAATATGAAACTGCATTGATTGTTGTCCAAACAGTTTGTTAATAGATCAGTTCTCAAGCAAGGTACCAGAAACTGCAGTAAACAGCAATTTCTAAATCATAAACACCAGGAGGCCACATTTCTTGCTGTCATAACTTTACTTCAGTCTGTTCTGCTACTTCAGAGTCTGTGGATTAAATGAGATGAAGGCACAAAGGAAGCAGATGCTTCTCCTCTACCAAAACACCAGTGTGGGACAGAATAGGAAAAAGAAAAATATAGTCTACAATATTGGGCAAAATGGAGCAAACGTAACCTTGATGCATATACAACTTTCTATACCGCACAGAACTAAAGTAATTGCACTGTAGGTGCCCTGAGTTAACAGATATAGGAAGTTAACTGGGTGTGAAATAAAGAGAGAGGACTTAGAGGAAGAAGAAAGTAATCTCAGAGAGCGGTTTTAAATGCTTCATAGTTCCAACAGTGGCCAGTGTTTATATTGTAAATCTTTAAAGTCTACTTTATTTCACAGTCTTTTTAAACTTTCCACTTTTTGATTGCTCTATTGAAAAGGGGATAATGTCACATTTTATCAGCTGTGAAGGTGTAAATTAGTAGCTGGGAATGTGCTTGTTTTAAATATTTATATTTAATGCAAGGAAGGAAATATTACAGGTTTTGTTATGATTCTCCTTGCAGATGCTTGGTTGCCTCACCTTTTACTGTTGATCACTTTATTTTATGAAACTTTAAGGTTTGTTCCGAGTAAATGAACACTTTGATATAGATTTGAACTCTCAGCTCGTGCTGTAAACTGTTCTTTATGTTCTCTGATCTGCTTCTCACTCACTTAACTTTTATTATGATTTCATTAGCCCTGGTGAGATATTAATGAGATTTAGAGCAGATGGCTGTCACTGCATTATCATTGCGCACATTGTCCAACCATGAGTCTTTTCTCTTTCCATGCCCATTTTCCAATGCCATCCCTGCATGGCATTTCATACAACAAATGCCATTGATTGACCAGAAACAGGATTTTGCAATTTCTGGTCTTCATCCTGCAACTACATCTGAGTCTCACCTGACCTACTGACATCAGAAAAACAAAAAAAAGCATGGTAGTGAGTCGCTGTTCTGTCTGTGCCCAAACTGCATCCTGTGCAAGGGCAGGAGGGAGAAACCATACTGCACTGGGTGAATTCCCAGCTCCTGCTCTCACATAACCCTGGCCTCAGGATGGTCTCACCTGGGACCACCACAGGCTCTGATTCACCAGGATCACACCACCTAAATGGCACTGGATTGTGGCTGATGTCATGCCCATATACAACCTCTGCCCTCATCCACTCTTTGTCTAAAACCAATGCTGGAAAAGAAGCAAGAGCAGCCCATGTGTGGCCACACAAGACAGACCAGATTGCTCTATAATANAACCTGGGAAGATTTCAGAGTCCTTCCGTAGGTGTAGGTGTTGGTGTCTATATCCTCCTCCTCAGGGCTGTCAAGGGGCCTGGAACCTGGGAAGAAAAGTCTCCTGGTGTGCTCCGATGTTGTGAAACTGTCCCGAAGAGAAGAAGAAAAGAGGAAAAAATTCCAAAAATCCCAGGAAAATTCTCTCCAGAGAAAAGAGTCAAGAGCAGGCTGGAAAGCGAGCGTACTCCACTCCCCACTGCCGCTGAGTATATCCCCAGAAGCCTGTCTGTCCTTGAACATGAACTTTTGTTTTAAAAACAAAAGTCTCTCAGTTTTTCTTCCTTCTCGCTGGCTCAGTTTAAAGGCACCAGAGCCAGCCTCCAGAGCAGACTAAATGGGATACATATTTCATATCACAATGTCACCCCAGGACAATAACTGATGTGTTGGATTAAGACCTGTAGTTCTTATGGAGAAGGAGGGGGTTCACTTAAGACAATAATACTAAACTTCATTCTGGCAAAAATTCCATTCATTTTATCTGATCAGTTTAATTTTTCAGTCCAGGATAAACATATTAATTTACAGCAGCAGTAGCAACAGAAACAATGCCTAGCAGTATTTTTCCTACACTTGTCAACATCTCCCCCTTCAAAAAAATACTTAAAGACATATATGTGACTTTACCATAGCTAACAAGCTACAAACAAGATAAATAGCCACATTTATATTGTCTAAAAGTAACTGTGTATATACCTATTAATCTGGATAAATTGATGAAATTGTATACCATTCTACCTAAAAATAAGGTATAAAGCTAGTGGCTAAGACAGAAAGGAAGGCAGAGGAATTCTTAAGGCATTCACAGCCCTGACAATTAGGGTTTAACTGCAGTGTAAAACAATTTGGGATGAGAACAAAACAGATAAGGGAAGTCTTCTACTTTTAGCAGGCCTTTGTTTTTCACTTCAAAAAGTGAAAAAGTTATTCCACAGACTAGGCCAGACCCTCACAGTAGTTTGTGAGATGGCTGCTGTTGAATATTCTTCACTCTGATAGCTGTGATGGTGCCAGGAGCCCCCATGGAAAAATTCCTTGTGGGACGTGCAGCTCAAGTCCTTAAAGCAATATAATCTGCTCTGGATTCCTCCAGGTTTTAAAGTATGCAAGTGTCTTCATAATCGCTAAATCTATGCTTTGGCTGGTATTTTTTCAAGTACTCCTGCATCTTTGTAGTTCAAACTGAAACACAAACATTCTTAGAGATAC
Source organism: Rhipidura dahli (assembly GCA_013399225.1). NCBI lineage: Eukaryota > Metazoa > Chordata > Aves > Passeriformes > Rhipiduridae > Rhipidura > Rhipidura dahli. The sequence continues at coordinate 294,038 of VXAC01006427.1, read as the reverse complement.
CAGAAAATATTTGCAAAAAATTCTAATTCAAGTGCTAAAACAGCTCTGAACAGATTAAGTGCTTGGCTGCTTTACTCTTATGCCACAGAAATTACCCTAGTGCTTGACTTTTATCTTCCAGGTTAAAAATTCAAAGGAGAAAGAAAAATCAGATAACATACTGAAATTTAAGGGATTATTTGGGATCTTCAGTACTGAAAGAAATCATGTTTATTGGATTTCTGAACTGTTCAAATTCTATCACATTTCTGTAAGTAGAGAATATGAAGAATTTATCCATCTATAACAAACTCTGCACAGTGTGGAAGATAAAATATTTTTCCATATTCTTCTCAACTTCATGAAAGATCATTAAAAAGCCTTCAAAAGAGTCACAGTTGTAAGCAAAAGCTTGAATCCATGAGAATTTAAATCAACTCTTGCTGATGTAAAATTTTCTAATTTCATAAGCTTCTGTGGCTCTATATGGCACATTGGTGCTGTAAGGATCGTATAGCTTTGTGGGAAAAAACCAGTATTTCTTAAGTATTATTGTCAACTACTTGACAATATAACATATATACACTTGATTGTGAGTGTTCAAGTGGAGGAAATTAATTGCTTCAAATTGCTGAAAGATAAAAGTTATCTGTCAGAAATTAGGAGTCTGACTGGGTAATGCCAATAATCCTCATCGCTCCTTATAGACTGAGGCAGACTCTTTTGGTCAATAGTGAGAACAACAGTCTCTTAGATACACTGAGCTTCTATAATTGCTTTAGTAATTCCACTGATACAAAAAGAATAACATCAATAATGTATCCTGCTGAAATAAAAGATGCCAAACTTCCTCCACCCTCTGATTAAAGACTGTTTTCAGAATTACACATGCTTTTGCAGACATCTGCCTTCAGTGTAGCCTTCCTTGGCTGGCAGTCAAAAAACTAGCATGGTTCCTGAACAGCCGGTGTTGTGTGTTGTAAACCAACTATAGTACTGAATCCTCATAAGGGTAAGGAACATAACATCCACCAGCATCACTGTCTGGAGGCTGGTGGAGGCAACACAGTGGGATGGGAACTGACTTATGGCCGTGAATGGTGACATACACCCTGAAGCTCAACAAGGAGTGAAGTCACAGCTTGCCAGGAAGCATAATAGGTAAAAAAATCTTAGTTTGCCCCTTATGTGACATGTAATGAGAGTGAGTTCTGCCATGCCTACCTGTGCAGAGGTCTGAATTCTGGCAAGCATTTGCCTACATCCTAGCCAGTCTGGGATGAAGGTGGTTTGAAAAACTGGTTACTAAAGCCTGACTTGGAAGCCTGATTCCTCCTGGAATCCAGAAAGCTCCTCCCGGCTGATAGCAACCCTATGGACATCATGGCTTGAAACGGCCATGAAGGCTTTTTTTGCCAATTTTTCAGTAGGTAATGCTGTGGAAGCAGGATCTCCAAGGCCATCTGATTATAGCAGAGGTGCCAGGACAGTCAGCCTGGTACAGCTTAAAGTTTACACTTGGCAGTTAATAAAAGCAATTTGGCCATCTCTGACAGCAGATGTTTCATTAAGGGTATATAAACAAGCTTTTAGCAGAGTCATCCAGTTCAGCCCTGTCAGTTTTCTTGCATGTGACAAAACCAGATGTGACAAAAATAACATAAGAAATCACTCACTGAGGAGCCTACATTACCAAATTATGTAGAATAGAAGTATGAATTTCTCTATGTACAATTAGGAAAAGATCAGTGCGTTGTAAGTGTCTCTTAAATGCATTTAAAAATCTGAAAGGTCTCATTTTAATGCATAGTGGTGTTTTAGTATTTCTTGGCATAGCTTCACTGTCAAAGGGCTTTTAGGTAGCTACCATCCACTTAGAAGGATTTCCCACTTAAACACATGACTAGAAAATAGTTATTCTCACCTTTCCTATTACTGACTCTGTGAATATTCACTGAAATAAGTAGGTTTAGTGGTGTTTCAAGAACAAACTGATCCTTTCTGCATTAATCTCTTGCCAATATTTTGATGTTCTAGAATTCACATGAATTTACATCTCAACTGGCCTAAGGCTGTTACTCAAAAAAACCCCAACCAACCAACAAAACACAAAAATTACCAAACTTACATGAGAAGGCCTGTGGTTTGAATAATGAGGCACTTACATCTGAAAACAAAACTTGCTTACTCTTCCTCATAAGTGATTTTCAGTTGAAAGCCAAAACTTTCCATATTCTGTCTCCAAGAGGATTTGTTAGAGAAAGCTCCTATTTCGTTTTTTCATTATGTTTATGATAGATAATATCTTTTTCTGTAATCCGCAGTTAATAATCAGGATATTTTACTTTGCTTTTGACACTTGAAATGAAGAACTTTTTGATCAGTAGATCATAGGAACTCTATATGGTCTCAGGATTATTTTTCAGGAACTCTTCAACGAAGTGTCTTTCCAGCCTGTCCCCAGTTATATCACTGCATGAATGTGCTAGCGGAATTACCTCTTGAATCTTGGTACTTCCAAATTAAATGGAATTGGGATTTCAGCTTTTTCAGAGTTTAGATATGTATTGACAGTGGTCTTGCATTACAAAAATATTTTGATAATTTCACCTTGTAATGATTGCTATAGAAAAATACATCAAAGCCTGGAGATTTCCACATCTGTTTTTCTTATTTTTTAAAAAAACTTCAACTGCCAGGGCCATGTCTCATTTTATCCAGAAGTTTTTGACGTCAGAGCCATAAGCTCTAAAAAACCCCACTCAGTTGTTCATTGATAACATCACAGACATTTCTAAAACACATTCCATTCATTTCCAGCATTTGTCAGTGGCATTTCAATGGCATGCATATGAGTGCTTCTAATCCATCAAAATTCTTTGGAATGGAAACTGTTCCACTTCAAATACAAAGCCTGCAGAACTAAGGTCTACAGTTATATGTTTCCCAGAATTTTAATCTGCTCCTAGACACAAAAGTAAGGTATTCCAACAGAGAAAAAGAGGTTTTTCTGTGGTTTTTTTTTTTTTTTAATATTTACCAATAACTTTCTGCACTCCAAGGAGAAAATTATTCAAAGGCAAGGAGAAAAAGACAAATATTGAAAAATTAGTACTATGCAAACCATCCAATCACATTATTGTGAGGTGTGCCTGAGCCATAGATGCTTTAAGGTATTCAAAATTAGTCAAGATTATCCATATGACATTTTGGTGTTATTTGTTACAACTGCGTTTAAAATATTATTTTATTGTTGCTGAAAGAAATGGTGTCGTAACGAATTTTATAACATCAAATGCCCATTTCCCCATTTCCCTTGATTTTTCACTAATCATGTGCCAAAATGAAAGGTAAGTATTATGCCAAGTGTATACTGGGCTCCTTTGAACACTTGCTAAGGATTCTGTACCCAAGTATGAAGACAAAACTAAACCATTTTGACTGCTATTTTTAGAAACTCCAAAGGACAGCAACTCTGCAACAGATAAAGTAGAGTTAACCACAGCTTGTGGTAACCCATTCAACCAGGTATATGGCAATTTGTCAGACTGCATCAGTTACCTCCAAATCTCTCAGTGAATTTAATGCTATCAGCACTTTGCTGTCTTATCTCTCCTCACCCAATCCCATACAAAGATACTCTCCAACATGGTTTTCTGTCACCAAGGAAAAGTTAGGATATTTCACCACTTGTAGGCAGAGTGACCTGGGGGATATTTAGGACAATAAACTAATGCTGACACAGCAATCTGAATGAAGACAACCTGAGACTTATTGACTGGGTCTCTAAGCATTATACACTAGCATAATCAACATGAATGAGTGAGAAAACAGCTCTCATCCCTCCAGTAGTTCCTAAGTCTGCTAAAGTTTTCAGTGTTTCCAAATGGAAGACAGTTCCTTTTCAACAAATATTGTGGAAATATTCAGCTATGAAATCTTGCCTCTTGGAGAACGCACATCATCTGCTTCTAACTTTGAAAATGGAGCTGCTCTGTAGATTGAAAGGATTTACCTTTTGACTCTAATGAGTTTTGCAGCACAGACAGAAAAATAAAACAGACGTTCTAACTTCCTTATAAAACAGTGTCAGGTATATGATTGAATTCACAACCTCAAATACACTGCTTTTCCTGAAACTGCCTTTAAGTGTGGAGCTGCTGCCTATAAAATATTTAACAGCAAGACGGAATGGCAACTCTTCAATTTCGCAAAAGCAGAAGCAAAGGATAGCTGGAGTTTGTTTCGGCTTCATATGTTTTGTGGGTGGGGTTTGCGGGTAAATCTCTGCAGCACAGCATAGGTGTGGTTAATTGTACTGGTTGCAGCAGTCTTCTGTGGCGGTGTCCTGGAGGTCCCCAAATTCATCTGGTTAATGGATGTTCATATTCTACTGCTCAAGAGTGCAAAGTGATTAACCACAAAGTGGCACCCCTACATAATTGGCTCTGCTTTCACTAAGTTCATGTTTATAAGAACTGTCATGGTTCATGAATGGTATTCTTCAATTCACTGCCCCCACTGAGAACCTCCCAAACCACACACCACTTTCTCATCTCCTTCACTCCCGTCCCTTTTGTCACTGGGGCACTGAAGGCATTGGAAATTGGAGGCACAAAAGGTGAAGATCACAGGTTAAGGTAAGAAAAAATTAATGGAAACAGTAATGAGATAAGAAAACAAACAGCAACAGCAACAACATTATTTTTAAAAGTATACAAAAGACAGGGTCATTCACATGCAAAAATGGTCACCACAGACACTGAGATAATAAGCAATGGTGGACAGTCTCTCCCCTGCCCGACACATTTTTTCTACTGGAAGCCCTTCTTCCCGAAAGCCAGAGAGCCCCTTCCCCCTGACCCCAGCAATAGTGTGAGGTGGAACAGAATTGTATCTGGGTCCTCCTCATGCACCCTCAGACATACCCCTCTTCCAGCTACTGTGAAAAATCAACCCTGTCCAGGCCAAAACACACAAACTTGAAGTCACCTTCTATAATTCAGTATTGCTTTAGATAGTATGTTTTCAAGTCTCTGTAAGCCTAAGAAGTTATGTTACTCAAAATACTGAACTTGAACTCCTCACTTTTGAAAAAAACTATGTGAAAATAAAACTGTGGCAAAAGTAAAGTCTGAATTCAGCTTTTAAGTACAAAATGTCACTATTTTTTCAATGCTGCTTGTAGAGATTTTCATGTAAAAATAAATAGAGTATTGGAAGGTACATCTATTTCTGTAGTAGCTGTATTGCAACTTACTGGTGACTCATGATGTCTTCATTTTATTTCATGTTCTATTTTTATTAAAATATCTTCTTAATGATTCCTTCATAGGTGAGTGTGAAGACCTTTGGTTTGTCACATCATGAACCTGGAAGAATCCTAAGCTTTGTCATGGTACTGTCACCTACTCAGTATCCCACACTGCAAGTGTCCAAGCATATTTATAAATCATCTGCTTCCTGACAAAAAAGAAAAATCCCAGTAGTCTGAAAAATCCCCAACATACATGCAACTTGGTCTATTAAAATGGTGGCCTGGTACCACTTTGTTCTGATGTTATTCTCTACTTTAATGCTGGAGTACTTTCTAAATGCACCCGTCCATGTCCTCCTGGAACCTGCAGTCAAAACTTGCGAGTTAGGGCCAATAAACTCAACTATTAGTTTACTTAATTATTAATTAGTTTATTTACTAAAAATCAATAAGTCCCTTGCAAAGGAGGACAAATATTTTATCCAAATCATTTATCCACCCCCCTCAAAGGTGACTTGAGATATCATTAGATACACAGATAGAATGAAGGCCACATAAAAAAATACTCTTTCTTCTGAAAAAAAAAAGTGTGCAAACTATTGAAAAGGCTTCATGTGTTCCTAAGCTTACTTAACAGACATAAATACTCATTTCCTCCGTTGATTTCTTGTCAAAAAGTTCCCTATAGCCTCTCCTTGATAGAATCAAGATGTACTCAGTTTCTCAGGACTTTAAATATTTGTTGTCCATCCAGAGAAGAGAAACATGGCATCCCAATTTAGGAAATCAATCAGAGTAATCAGTGTGCAGGAAGGAATACTTTATGCAGGACAAAGGGCTTCTGATTATTAATGTCTTTACCTTTCAACTACAAAAATATATTTTAGGAGAAGACAAAATTTTACAAATGAGGAATGAGTTATGGCAGCCTGATAATTACAGGTGATTATTATACTTCAGACATCAAGTGCATGCCTTACAACATATTAGAGTAAAGAATCACAACAGAATTTTAAAATTCAAAACAATATCACCTTTTACATACTCTAGAATGTCCAGAATAAACTTCACATACAGTTTTACATAGAAAATGCTGACAGAATAATATCATGACTGACACCTGAAATCTGAGGGGAAAGAACTTGACCACTTCACTCTTTTGCCACTAGGTTAGCTGTAGGATTTATAATTGCGTCACTGTGAGTTCATATCTGTGTCTAAGGCATGACGTCAACAAACTATCCGGGCAAATGCCTACTTAAAATATCAATCAACATAACTGAAAATACATTTCCCACTACATTTCCTATTACATTGCAATATACATTGTTCATAAAACCTAAGCTAAAGGAATACTTGTGGAGGGTCTAGGAGCAAAGAGGAACAAATCTAACACGGCAACATTCAGTTGCCATGTTAGCAGAATTCCACCACCGCACTCACTTCCATCATTCATAAGAATTTCTAAGGATTTAAGCCTGAGGTCACCCACATTTCTTCTAGAGGGGGCATATCTCATGGGAAAAATTTACTGCCAGTTTCAAAGGAGACAGAGCTGAAGTATGTCATTGCTTCAAGAAGCATATAAAGGGCTCAGCTGTAGAATTTCTTATTAAAAACCTGGAATGCAGGTGCAATAGCTAGTGGATTAGTGAACTGAGCATCTGGTAATCTAATTCTGGGGTTAGGCCTTTGTGGATTGTTGGGGGCACAACAGCAGTACAGAGGTGCTCTGCATGTCCTCACTTTCATAAAGCTACAGTGTTTATATAAAAATTGCAAATCACCCTATGGGCTGATTTGCAAGTTTACTCCTACTTAATTCTATAAGGCCTTTTAACCTGCCTATTGGGATGCTTTGCACTAGTTCTAACTTCCACAGGAACTTCAAGGTTATCTCCGCATGGAGGGTATTACAATAATACTATCAGGAAACAGATGCTCAAAGCCTGGAGCATCAACCTAGAACAATAATTTTGGTTTCGTTCTTCCTGCAGGTTGGAGCCTTTGTCCTCATGAGTTGACCTCTCACTGCAGCTTTTCCGGAAGGTGCCCTTCTTCCAGCATGCAGAAGTGAAAGATGCTGGATTTGTCTTTATTGTTCAGGCAAGGTCTGCCTGATCCATGTACTGCTGCTGGCAGGGAAGCCCTTGATTTCCAAATGGCATCAGTATGGGGTTTTTCAGGGAGCAGTAGGTTAATAGCACTGTCATTTCAAGTGGGACTTATCAGCTGCTCCCTGGACACAGCAGCCATGGGGGCTCCCTCAGGGGGCAGGACAGAGCCAGCAGCCAAGGACCACCCCAGCCAGGGAGCAAAAGGGCAGCCCTAACTCAAGGCACAGCTAAAAATCAGCTCCCAGAGGACAGGAGGGGCTTTGGCCACTGCCTCCTTGTGGGGCATCTGGAAGCCCCTGGCACATGGGGAACACAACTGTCCTATGAGCTGGTCCCAGGTCCCAGTGGCCAAAACTTTCAGAGAGGTATGATATTTCCAGGCCCTGAATAAAGCACAAGAGGTATAAAATCCATGGGCCCAATCTTTCCACTGAATGCCAGTAACAGTGGCAATCCTCATTTCAGACTTCCTCTAAAAATCCATTTGTATTTCAGAAATTATTCTGTGTGCTCACATGCACATTTTAAGTATCATGACATTACCAATCGTATTCTATAGACTTCTTGGGAAGTACTTTGCGGTCTTTGATATAAATCAGAACATGTTTTGTTTTGGGTGAGATACAAAATCAATAAGGAAGCCAAATTCTTTCTAAATGTTTAGGGTCTTTGTAATTTTGAATGTTCCAAAAAAAAAAAGTGCTTTTGAATCCCCAACCTCATTTTGCTTTCTTTAATCATTTATCAGAACTATAATATACAGAAAAGGAACAAGGAATAGTTTTTAAGACTTTAAGACTTCAGAAGCATAACTTGCCTTACCATCTCCTGCCCATTACAAAAAAATTGAAAAAGAAATTGCTGCCTTTGGCTTCAATGCAGTTAGGACAAAATTAAATCATCGGAGACATGAGAGAGTCTTGTACTCATAACCACATGCAATAGCTCACAAAGCCTAGTAGTAAGGAAGTGGAAATGTTGGACTGCTGCCTAAAGAGTGTACATATAGACCTTGAGTACAGATCATCATCTTGAGTGTCCTAAATACAGACAAGGTTGCAAATACTGTGGCATATAGCAACAGGACCCTTGTTTTCAAGAAACTCTAGTCGTTTGTAACACATGAGAGTACATCCTTACATAAAGTTCATAGTTTACCATAATATTACTCCACCTGGGTCAGGGCAGTCCCAAACACAGATACAGGCTGGGTGGGGAAAGGATTGAGACTAGCCCTGGGGTGAAAAACCTGTAGGAGTTTGCAGAAAAAAGCTCAATATGACTCAGTTCTGCGTGGTTGCATCCCAGAAGGCCAGCTGTATCCTGCACTGCATATAAAGAGGCATGAGCAGCAGGTCAAGGGAGATGATTCTGCCCTCTGCTCTGCTCTTCTGAGAACCTCCCTGGACTGGTGAGAAAGAAAGACATGAACCTGTTGGAATGAGTCCAGAGGAGAACCACTAAGCTGATCACAGGGCTGGAAGATCTCTCCTATGAAGACAGGCGGTTCTGCCTAGAGAAGAAACAGTTCCAGGGAGACATTATAGGAGCCTTCTAGTACCTAAAGGGGACTTACAGGAAGGCTCCAGAGGGCCTTTTCACAAGGGCATGCAATGAGAGGAAAAGAGGAAATGGCATTAAGCTGAAAAAGAGTGGGTTTAGATTAGACATTATGAGGAAATTCTTTAAAGTGAGGGTGGTGACACACAGGAACAGGCTGCCCAGAGAAGCTGTGGATGCCCCATCCCTGGAGGTGTTCCAGACCAGGCTGGATGGGGCTCTGAGCAACCTGGTCCAGTGGAAAGTGCCCCGCTTGCAGAAGAAATGTCAGAGCTTGATAATCTTTAAGGTCCTTTCCAATCCAAACCATTCTATGATTCCATGATTCTGGCACATGGGACATTGGCTCAGTTACAGGCAGATAGACAGCCCTCCTGAGTCCTAGTCAATATCTTCTAAATGGAGATCAGAAATTATATTAGAACAAAAATTATGTAACAAGCAAGACTCAGCAACTCTGCTTATATATAAGTGGCTTCTGACTACATGTATAAATATAAGCTTCCTGTGGACTGCACTGAAGAACTTTAAATGGTCTTGCACTGTGACCTGAAAATGGTGTTCAGGCACCTTGATACTTTGCATCTGTTATGCATTTAGTTTTCAAGGATCTGCAGGAAAATAAAAATGTCAGTTTTCATCTTGTGCACCATATGGTTCAGGCATTTTAAATCTGGCAGCTTAATCTCACAGATCTGGCAGTTTCGTCTCACTGTGTTGTTTTTCACTTTTAAAACAAAACCCTTCCCTTCAATACACAGCACAACACTAAATTAAAACCCCCATGAAGTGTGTATCTAGTATGGTCTCACCTATAAATGTTGCCACAGTGATGTGTGCTGAAGGGCTTCTAGGTTCTTAGCCAGAAGACAGCGGTAATTCATACATGGAGATCATAATATTAGGGATGCATCTCAACACAATGCTGTATCATTCTCCACAGTCAACAGCATCCTCTCTTTAAATGTAAATTCTTGGAAGTTCAGATGCTTTTGTATTATTCATTCAGACATGGCTTTCCACAACAGGACAGCGACTGACACAGGGAGCTGTGAAAGCAGAAATTGCAATGATTGTAGATTTCAGCACAGATGGCTTCAGGGCCTTTCCCTTAGATGTCAATCTACTAAGAGCTTTGGCAGAACTTTGCCATTTTGATATTAGTTGATGTGTAAGAACATGCATTCATCTGAGACAGGTCCAGCTGGGAAGAGTTTTAATGCTTTGTTGTACCTGAAGCTGCAAGCTGTACAGAGTAGAAAGGTAGAAATGTTTGCTTAGACACACTTTCTTGTCTATATTATTACGTAGTTATTTTACAGATACCACTTTTCTCTGACTTGCAGCAGTAATGAAGGCCAAAATAACTTATTCTTTCTGTGTCTCTTCATTATAAGCCTACAAGTAAATGCAAATGCAAAATTCTTCTGCTGCTTGTTAGCTGATGTAGTAAACTCACTGTCTTTGTAGTATGACTTGTTTATAATTGCAAATGTTGGCTTTGTATTACTTGCAGGCATCTTAAATACAGAATTCTGTTTATAGTAGCTGTATAACAAATGTACAGTCCACTATGTATTGGAGAGTCTAATATGGAGTTTGTTTCCAATGTACTTACTACCATCACTCACAATTACATCATTTGCATTTTACAAAACAGCAAATAAAATTACTTCCAAATCTAAAAACACATTAGGAAAAGTTTAGGAAGGAAGCAATCTAAATTATATTGACCAGGGTATTTACATGCAAGCAGAGATTTGAATTATCATCTTTAAAAAGTAAGAATTGTTCCACAATGAGATCTTCAGTCCCTCTAATCCATCTTTCCATTTCTCAGACTGATCAGTACTGGATGCTTCAGAAGAATGTATAAGAGCGTTACAGGAGTGCCAATAGAATAAATGTCCTTTGCAGCTGTATTCATCTAAGTTCTAATAGCTAAAATTCAGCTTAACTTCTAGAGTCTCTAATAAATATATTCCTTTCTAAGTGCCTGTAGCTGCAATAACTTTAAATTTTGAGACCGTAACCACCTATTTTCTTTTTATACTTGCTAGATTATTGTTCTTGATTACTTGCTTTGGTGATTAATTAATTCCAGAGGCTCAATATACTATACTTTTGGAAAAGTACAACCTTTATCAGTTAAGAATTTTATGCTTTCTTGTAAAATTGAATAGCTCTAGTTTTGTGAGAGAAATTATATATTCTTGAATCCTGATCTAATTTACCTCACTGATTTTTTAAACATGCACACATTAAAGCAGCACCTCTTATTATTCCCTTTCTATGGTAAGATGTGTTTTCTACATCTTTTAGAAGAGCACCCCTTTTTCATGTTTTAACCACTTGTGTGGTTTCTTGACACCTGACCAAGACTGTGGTAGGAAATGGTGAAACTACTGTTACACACAGATGAAGGTGAGCTACTACACACCACTGTGCTATTGTTTTCCACACTGATCAGCATGCACTTTTCTCTTGGAAAGAGATCTTGGTTTTCCTTTGTGTTTCATTGCTTGTTTGACTATTATTTCAATAGGTTCATATTGCATTGGCCAAACAGATGACCTATTCCTTCACCCACAACTTTAAAGAACTCATTGAAATATGGAAGTCAAATGTTTTCCTTCAGTGAACAACAGATGATGCACTTGTTTAGACCAGCTGCTGTCTGCCACCTCTCTTACAGAGGGAAGGTGATGGACTCTCAATATGTGAATCTGATCCTTGTTTGAGAGTTTCAGTTTAAAGATGGACTAGGGCTCAACACAGCAAATAATTTCGGGGAAGCAGAAGTGGTGCCCTATTCTGCTTGCCTATACCTTTTCTGCCTTAGAAAATACAATGGAGAGCTTTCTTTATGTGGACCTCCCATGTCAAAAACTTCCACTGTCTTCCAGTCCATCTGAAGGCACTCTGACTTCAGAGGTGGGTAGGTCTGACAGTTCTGTCAACAGAAACACGGTGCCTCTTTTCTTCATGGTGTGGAAGAAGGGACCATGTCAGTACACTTCTGCAGTGACTTCGCTCTCTTTCCTCTGCAAGACAGTAACATGTACTTATGTTCCATTAAAAAGCAGATGTCAAGACAATTCCTAAAAAGCAAAGGGTCTAAGCCAGTGTTTAACTCTTAATGTCTTTTCTTGCCTCATTTTTTAATTAGGAACTCGATCAAGCTTTTCAAACTGCATATTAAAAAATAAATTACAGAGCTGCACATCCCCTTAGTTTAAAATCCTCATCAATTTGTCATCCTGGGATTTTATGTCCATCAATCTTATCACTGGAACATGTTATGTTCAGAGCAATCAATGAAGTGTCTTATCTATAAGAGAGTATTAGCTTCTAGAAATCTGAGGCCACTATTATAGACAGTGGTTGCTACAAACTAATAGCAACTAAATGGAGTGGGAACAAGAAGACCAGGAGAACCCACGGGAAAAGCTCAAAACAAAACAAAAAAATCTCTTTTCAGGCAAAAAGTAGAAATTAAATAGTGTAAGTAATAGAGAAAAGTCACAATGGGTAATTGCAGGGTGACAGAAAAACATACAATTGAAAGAAAACATGAAATACAGCCAGTCAAAAGAACAGGGCACACACTTCTTGCAAGTCCTCATTCTTTACAATTTTGGCTTTTTTATCACTGGCAATGGATCAGATTTACAATGTATTCCACCAAAAAGTCATCCCAGACAGCTCTCAGGATGGTGACATTTAAATTTAAAAGATCCCAACAACCTGAAAAAGCAGAAAATAATACTGCTGCTTCTTTAGCATACTATTTTGTTCAGCATTAGCATGTTATTAAATTTTGTGCATGTGAACTTAATTTCAACTGAATTCACCTTTACCTACTAAGGAAATGAGGTGAGCTTTTCCCCATATAAATATATATCTAGAAGCACAACTGCCATGGGTGAGACAAGGCAACAATGGAAGATAATAAATTCTTACAATTTATGACTACTTGCTAAACGTACAAATTACAGGTAGCTCAACAGTCAGTAATTCTAAAAAAGTACTGCAAATAATCAGAAGCGTTAATACTTTTAGTCTTTCCTTATTTAACAAGTGTAGCTGGCATTCAGTTTGCAGGAGGAAGGCAGTCACATTTTGGGACTTGTGATCAAGTGATGATGAAGATGAAATGAATGAGTGATCTAACAAGAGAGGTGCTGTGCCTGTTGACTGTGTACTTTTGCAGTTACAGAAAAATGTTCCTACCAACATACGTAGTATTTAGAAGCCTAGTTGCTGTTCAACCTTGGTAGGAATAATATTTTTAATTATATATTTAATATGCATCTGTGCCTAAGAAACTTAATTTCTATCAAAAATCTAAGCATGATTGGCCTTCTAAATCCCTCCAGTGCCATTGGAGAATCTCCTCTAGAGTCTGAAAATTACAATTTTACACTTAGAATACTGTTTATAAATTGTAGAGAATTACACAGTGATGCACTTATATAATCTCTTATGCATTATCAACTAATAATGTTACTTCACAGTTTGTTAGCTAGGATCCCTTACAACACAGATTCTGTAATACAGGAATTCCCTTTGGTTTTCATTAATTCAATACAATTCTAAGACTTGCAGATTCAGCAAGGTTTCTTATGGTAATGTAACTGGCTTTGGAGGGCAAGTGCATTGATTTGTTTCACTTGGATAAAGACAGGAACACCAAAAGAGCAGGTTTTGTGTTTGGAGGTCGCTGACCTCCAGTCAAAGGCTAGCATGCAAGGAGGCATTATTCCTGTCATACCTGGGGGCAGGGGGGGAAAGAGAGTTGACCAGTATGCATGAAATGGCCTCTCTCTCTGTATTGTGTTTATTAGGAGATGTTACAGAGTTAGTAAAAGCATTCATAAACACTCTGAATCAGTGTAACAAGCAGACTGTGCAAATAATACACATAAATGCAAAATAAAAATTGATTTCTAACTGTGAAAAGTCTGAAAAGTGTTTTCACCTGGTAAAGACAGCATCTTGATACCTCTTGATACCTCACAATATGAATAACTATATCAGGTGCAGTTGGCTCAGTATAAACCACACATCAAGTTCCTTCATGCTTTAGAAGAGCAAAACAGTACATATTGAACCTGATTCACTGATTCTTTCCTTATTTTCTGTGGAAGACAGAGTTGTAAATAACCTTAGTTTGCCTAATCCTTTGTTATTGCAACAGCTTCAATATATTTGCCTAGCACTGAATCAGTCTGTGTTCTTCCAGTGATGTGGTGTGCATCTGTGCCCACACTTGTACCTTCCAACTCAAAGCATTCCACAATTCTATCACTCCATATTAGAAGTAAAAAGTGTGACTCCTAATGCAGAAGAATTTCTAAGCCAGGTTTAATCTTCTGAGACCAACACAGCAACTGGTGTACAGGTCAACCTGGGACCCTGAACATATCTTTCATTTCTAGCATGGACTCAGGTTTCAACTGTCATGTTTTGACACATTTTCTTCCAGTCAGTAAACCCAGTGTGAATATTGTGTAAAATAAAAATACCTCTTCTTCTAAAGGTTTGGCTTCCAGTTATCAAACTCCAAAATTGTTAATAATCAGCACCAAGACAATCAAAGTTCAGTCCCGGTCTGTTTCAGGAACTGGTTAAACCTACTGCCTACATCTTGGTCATTCATGGATTATACTTAGTACCACAGAATTGAATCCTGCTTAATTTCTCCCGTGCATCTAATAGATACAGTCACCTTCCAAGTTTGCTATTTCTGGCAGGTTTTGAAAGAAGGGATTTTGTTCACCCTGGGAGCTAACTGCTGTCACTGTTTACCTATACTCTCAGACTCTCAGTGGAAAGGGTTCAGCCTTCTATTTGAGAGTGAAAGACCTCTGTGCCCACAACGCTGGGAACTGAACTTCACCAACATAGCTTTATAGAAAATGTTGGCATGTTTGGCAATTACCTTAGCAATAAATACCTCATGCCTCCCCTTTTGGAAACAAATTTTCTGCTTCTTTATCAGAAAAATCGCTACAAAAAAATTGCCATGCTGCAGGACATTTCAGTTTTGTGTCTATGGCATCAAGACTGTGAAATGCACGGGATTTATAAATGCACATTCAGCTATGCCTAGAACTACCAACATAGAGAATGGGCTGCACAGCACCACTGGAACTTGACTACAATATTTTCCCATATGGATTTCAAAAGCTTTCTAAACAAAAGCGCATCTCCTTTTTTGGCACGTGTGCTTTTTTGCACATGAAAGTTGTGGCTACAGTAATTCTATTCCTGAAGTAACAAAATGAAATCTGGCATCTGTCATATAGTTAGCATTCTGGTCTTTACAGTGTTCATTTAAGAGTCTGCTTATTTATTTCTACTCCGATCAACTTATTATTTGGGGTCGTGTTTATCAGGACGTCTTCATTGCTTTGATTAACCAGCATATAGATTCCTTCTGTTTTCCTGCTGCATGCGACTGTGTTGTTCAGCTGCTGAAAAGACAGAGGAATGTTGCTTGTGTAAAACATAGAAATTAGGACTTATTTTCAATTATTCTGCACACTGACCTTGGAACTGCTTTAGAAGCTGCTTATGTAACTTTGAAGGGTTTAGGTGTCACCTAAGAAAAGTACATTAGAAAGATCTGAAAAGGCAGCCTGAGGATAATTGTCTTTATATGCAAATGGAAAATTTCCAAAACTCAAAATATGAAGATATCTTGTACACCCAGGCTAAGCTGTGCATACATCTGTATGCAGACCAGAAGCAAAGGGACAACAGGATTCAAAAAAATAGAGTAGGATAAAAGCAAATGAAGAGGATTTTGGTTTTGAGTATATTCTGTAAAGCACAAGAATGAAACTGGCTGGCCTCAGCTGTTTCAACATATCTTATTTCCATATGGTAAAATAATGCACTGCAGAAATCTCATGATTTCTTTGCCTGACTCATCTCTGTATTTACCCAAAAAGCAATTTCCTATTCAAATGGAAGGATCGTTGTACCATTGCTTTTATTTGTTAGGAGCAATAACAAACCTTGTCCCTTAGTTTTCCTCTGGAGGAAAAAAAAAAAAAAAAAAGCACAAAAAATCAAACTTAAGAGGAAATTACAGCTCTGTAATTTTCACACTAATGCAGCAGAGGCCCTCATCACCATTCTGGCTAGCTGACGTTTATAGGCTACTGTTACAGATTTAAAGAAAAACACGGAGAGGACCTTCATTGGGAGCAGCCATTTAGTGAACAGTCAGTTTTAAAACTGGGTAAATACTCTCTTCTCCTTCAGCTATAAGAAATAAAGCTTTTATCTTCCAATTTTCAGATCTTGAGAGCTAGAAGAGTAGAATTAGGAGACATTAGGCACACATAGTTCATTCTCTTCTCATTCACACTGGGGTAATGCAGTGCTAATAGCAGAGAGGCTCTCTGTACCTGCAGCCTAACTCGTACTTGTTACAGAAGTGCATAGATTAGGCCCCCAGCTGGTGCAAATCACAGGCTCTTTTAGAGCTCCTACAATCGGCATTCATCAAGAGTCAAGCCAGCCCGTTTTTCAAGTGGTAAAATTACAAGCCAGTCAAATCCTTTTATTTTGCCATTAAAAACATTGGAGCAACATTCTTCCCATGCTTGAGAAACTGACAGTCAGAGCTATTGTGTGGTTTAACCCCAGCTGGAAATCAAGCCCCACACAGCTGCTCAGGTCCCTTCAGTCCCTCAAGTGTGAGAGACAAAAGGCAAAGATCCCAAGCTGTGATAAGAATAATTTTCTGGAAACAGCAATGAGATAAGAAAACACACAGTAACAGTAACAGCAACAATACTAATAACTATAGTGTATAAAAGAGGATGATTATGTGAAAAATGCTCTCTGAGTCCAAACTGATGTGACTGCTGTCAGAGCCACCCCACTGCTCCATTCACTACTCCCTTCAGCTGCTTGCTCCCTCAGAAAAGGAACCAAATGTCAATGACCTCCCGGCCTGTCACCCTTTTTTCCAGCTGATGCCACGCCCCACTTCTTCCCAAAAGGCAGAATCCCCTACTTCTGCCCCAGCAAGGACTTGAGGTGGTATAGAATAACAATCCAGACATGCCCACACAGCAGCAAACTCCACTCCCTCTCAGCTACTGTGGGAAATTAACCCTGTCCTTGGCTGACACTAGGACACCTGTCAAATTCACAAATACTTTTATAGCATGAGAGAATATATTTTAAAATAACTTCCATGTTAACTCTGATGTTTTTTGCAAAATATTCAGTGTTTTTTTTCCACTAGCAGCTAATTGCCTCTTGGTGAGGATCTGTTGATTATATGCAGATTACTTTACAAATTAAGACTGTGCCAAAATAATTCTTAAAACATTAACTTTGTGTGTTTTCATAACAATGTTTTACTATCCTACCATTTTCCCTATTGATTCAAAGGTAGTAAAAATTAACCAGAGTTTTGCTTTGATTGATGTATGAGGTTCAATTTCTAATGTGGTTATTAAGGAAATGCTTTGTTTAAGAGCTTGCATTATGTATTTGAAAGACTAATGATATCATAATTAATGTACACTTGCAGTACCAGATTAATTCCAAACTTAAAAATCCTCTTATTCTTCCCTGAGATACAAGGACATTTCAGGATCAGTGAATTGAATGACCAGCATTAGTAAGTTACCCTTCAGTTAATGAAACTGGTCAAAGATAAAATTTAAAGAAAAACAGCACTGTGTTGCATGAAATATATCTGCAAACATTACAGCCTTTCACTGACTCCTAGATTTTCATCCATTCCAGTCTAAGCATAAGTGAATTTACAAGCTCACGTGTTTTCATTAGGTGCAATTCCAGAATATCTTAATATTCAAAGTCCACCTCCCACTGACCTTTGCCAGTCAGAGGTAATACCATATTCAGACTATTTTCTTAAAAGGTTCTGAAACCAAACTATGAAAACTTTGACAGAGAAGAGAGGAGTAAACTATTTAGCCAGTATGTTATCCTCAGAGAACATTTGGGGTAGTCATTACCTTCTTTTCCCATTCAATAAATGTGCATTTAGTTCCCTACCTGATTTGAAGCTCCATGCTGTTTTAAATTAATCTTTTGCCGATGGTGATTGTAGCTAAATCTTTTCTGAATGGATATAACAAGGATGGCACAGATTAAAATTGCCTTTAAGAAGATACTCTGATGCTGGCAAAAAGTAAAGACATCAGAATCACTTCTTATTTAATTATTTTTCAGATTAGCTCTCCCTCTTTCCAGTCCACTGTATGATTTGCAATGCTATAGGAAGGGAAGAGAGATCAAGACTTTGATCTGCAAGTCCAAGAAAGAGCATAGGACTGCAAAGTCTAAGTGTCTTTTACAGCTCAGTTCCATGGGTTGGAAAAGCCTAAGCCATGGTGTTGCAGAAGCTTCCTACATTCCATCCTTATTATAAAGATGATCACCACTTGTCACATAGCAACAATAAAGTCTCTAGAAATTACAGTCTGTGTAATCAAAAAAGGTACTGAGCTGTGAACTGTAAAGATTCAGCAGTGGAAACCACTCAAATTGCTTCAACCCACCCTACTCAAATACTGGACACTTTGCCTAGTACAGTTTTGAAATACTGTTTTCCCTTGGCTTATTGAAGTATCTTGAAAGTAGGCAAAATGCATGAAAATTATGCTTTATGTAGAAATCTCTGTGCTCTCTCTGTCTAATAAAGGTGTAACAGGAATTTTTACTTCTAAAAGTTAAACAGATAGGATATTTTGGCAAAGCCCTCATTAAAAATACAATTTCAATGGCATAATAGTTAACATATTGAAATTAAGAATTAAGGCTTCAGTGAGATCTCTATGCCAAATCTAGAAATTTTTCTTTCTAAAAAAACCAGAAGATTTTTACACAGATGTTCAGTAATGAAGGAAAATTACAGCAGCTGGAATGTTTTGTATAAACAAAGGCTAGATTCCTAGCTCTTCCTGTCTTCCTTCATGTAATTCAGTTCTCATGAGTCATACAGCAAGGTGTCACCAAGTTTTCAACTCTTTTTTACATAATGGCGCTTTTACAGTTTGAAACATTCTGCTCCAGGTATTCTAGGAAGATAGCTACACCTATCCATATTTCATATTAACCTCCTAAATGAAGAGGGTTTTGTCATATGTGATTTTTAAAGCATTCTGTGAAGGTCTTGCTTTACAGATTACAGGCTATTCATATCCTGTTGGCATTCTTAGATCAAATTAAACTGATATTATAGAATGTAAAGGGATATATCTGCAAAGACACAAGTATTATTAATGTGTACCTTGTGATGACAGACTGTTGGGATTTCTGTGCAAGTAGAGGCTTGATATTTCTCTCACAGCAGTTCTACATTGCTAAAATTTCTCCAGTTTCAGTAGTTTTTCTTAGTGTTCATTTACAGAAGTAACATGACAGTGCAGGATGTTTTCCCTCTTCAATACATAAGAAAATGGAATACTGTTTCCAAGATGGTAGTATTACAAGAGTCAAATGAGAAATGCCTGAAATTGTATCCATTTTAAAGATTAGGTGGTTGATCCTATTAGGTGGTTGTTCATACCATATCTCTTTCACTTTTGAACTTTTGAACCTCTACAGCTAGGGAAAATGAGGGCCAGGAAAATACACAAAAAATACTAAAATCTGCTAATATTTTACCTCTTTTTTGAAATTTGCCTCATCTTAAATCTAGCATTACTGCCATCCACAGCTATATGATCATAAAAGTTTGACAATGCTGGATTCCTTCAGGAACTTACATGGATTTTGTCTGCCCCACATAAATCCATAAAATGTATTGATGCTGTGTATTTGATGCCAAGTGACAGCTCTACAGCTATATTAGCAAAGTTCAGCACCAGAGACCTTCACTACCCCTCATTTCTCCTTATAATTCCTCTCCCATTTTAGACAGAACAGGCTGGTGCTGGTTTCTTACGAAGCAAATAATTCTCCATGCTTTGTGTTCCACATGGTAAGCATTTGGTCCTCTGTGCTATGGAAGTAACATACAGTACTTGGTCCAAATTAGTGTGCTTCAAATCTTCTCAGAGACCCAAAACAAGTGAAGTGGACCTACCAGTGTTCTGTTTGTTTCTTTCTTTGTTTTAGCACTTAGTCAATTAAGTCCAAATAATAACTGCTAATGAGAATATACTCAGGACTTTATTTGCTTCATCAAGACTTCAATAAATGCCAACATTCCCATTAGCATCCAAGATATACTATCACTTTGACTGATTGAATGTAGAAACCAGAATTTTAAAATTTCTTTATTTTGAGAATTTCTTTACTCTCATGTGAGCACCTGATTTGTGAGCACACTTTAGAGTAAAAGTGTATATGGTGAGAAACAAGCAATGTGATACCTAAAAAAAAATCAGATGTTGTCCTGGCATCAATAAATTTCATGGATTTATGTAAGGCAGACAAAAGCCACGTAAGTTCCTGAAGGAATTCAGCATCATCAAAATTTTATCACAACTGAGATATGATCCAGGGGCTAAATGGTCAATTATATGCTTGAAACAGCCCACTGGGCAATTTTCCAGTCAGATATCCAGTCACCATTGCTGAAGCTCACTGAAATTACTCCATGTTCACAGAATGTAAAATGACTGCAAGAAATCTCATATCTCAAGGAAAATAAAACAGAATATCTGATCAGGATTGTCCATTGTTTACTCTGCTAACTCATGTCTTATTTATGTTATCCAAACTTGCAGCTGAATTTCATCTTCTGCTTGATACAAACTTGATACAAACAGCTGGTTTATGAATTAGTGAATGGGACCCTTTGGGAAGCTGCTCTCAGGGGTGAAGTGCAAAAAGTGGAGTAAACAGAGCTCACAAATCTTTAAGGTTGTTTTCCTTAGAGTAAAAAAGCCCTCTTTTCCATGCATAAGACATTGGGGAAGGAGGGCAGGGGATAGGCATGGGTCAGAAAGACCCTTCTAATCAAAGTATAAGAAAGAAATGCACATGCAGTGGAGTCAGTGGCATGTATCCTGGGAATAATACAAGGATGGTGCCTGGATGTATACAGATTGGATCACATACGCACAGCTGGAGCTGGATTTGGCAGTGGATGTGAAAAAAATTATTAAGAAGGGCTTCTACAAGTACATTGGCCTGAAAAGAACAATCAAAGAAAATATACCCTCCCTAAAAAATAAGGCAGGAGAGATGGTGACAGCTGACATGAAGAAGGCTGTGCAGGGCACACTTTCCCTTCCATCAGCTACTGGGAGCTTGGGGGGCCACCATGAATATCCAATCCCCAGGGGAACCAGGCCAGGAGTGTAGGGTACTTTACTGCTGTTGTTCTACCACTAGGTTAATGAAGAGGAAAAAAACACTCACTGTAAACTCAAATGTGATTGATACTCATAAATATTTTTCCCCAATTTTCAATGGTATTCTCTTTCTCTCCATCTCTTAAGCCCCCAAATCTTTAGGCAGGGACTGGAGGAATGAAGTCCTTCCCAATGCTGAAGATGAGGTTCAAATCAGTAAGCCCGGAGAAGAAGTTTTTCAATAAAGATGCTTATAAGGAAGAGAGAGAGAGAATTTTTACTGAGGCCTGCCTGTAATGAGAGGATGAGGAGAAATGGCTTTAAGCTGAAGGAGGTAGGTTTAGATTGGATATAGGGAAGAAATTTTTTTATGATTAATGTGGTGAGACAATGGAACAGGTTATCCAGAGTACCTGTGGATATCCCATCCCTGGAAGTGTCCAAGGTCAAGCCATATGAGACTTTGAACAACATGGTTTAATGAAAGATGTTGAGGTTGGACTACATGATTTTTAAAGGTCCCTTCCAACACAAAATGTTCTGTGATTCTACATTACTGTGAGATTTTTCCCTTATAGCAATGTTGCATTTTGTATATGGTTAATAATACCCATAGAAACTGTCAATAACCTGTTTAGGGTCATTACAAAATTATTAGGGGTGTCAAATGGAAAACTAGCTCCCTTGCAGCACTGTTGATCATTCTGGTGATGGCCTCAGCAATGAGGTTCTTGTATGTGCTTATATGCTCTCCCAGCTCTTAAATCAAGATTATATATTTAGCTGAAGTGAGTAAATCACCTTAGGTAACTAGTTTCCTCCCTCTTCCCCACTCTAGATACCTACTTTCTAGTTTTGTTCCAAGACCACCCCGTGTGATTTTCCAGCACAAGCAACTGTGCAGCAAATCAGTGCAGGGAACAAACCTGGTAGAAAAATAACCTCTCATTTAAATAGAATTTTTTTGTTTGTTTGCCACACAGCCAGACACAACCACAAAGGTGGTATCATTTGGTCAGAAAAACAATTAACTACATGACCTGTCAGTAAGTTCTCAAAAAACTGCTGCAGGCCTTTCACTGGGAGCCTGCATTAGACCATCTATTTGCTGGAAATCCTGATGTTATTGCCACAGAAAGAAAAACACTTGATGTAATAATATACTAGAAAGGAATTACATAATTACAGTGTATTTCTTATCTATTATGAGTGAAAGCAATCAAAGAGAGCCTGTATAAAGAAAGGGACTGTTTGGAAAATCCACAGTATTTTCCATCAGTATCTTGTGCTCCACACAACTTGTTTCTTAGCTCTCTCACTGTGTCATGGGTAGCGTATACCTTAAAGGCACATTTGCACTACAGCTGGGGTAATCTCTACTATTGTCACACAACCCCATACATTAACAGTGAAAACCCATCTTCATACCAACTCGGCTACTGATTTGCAGAATCGTAGAATCAGATAGCTCAGACAAGACCTCTAAGATTATGGAGTCGAACTGTTGTGTTGCTGCCAAATCCACCACTAAACCATGTCCTTAAGTGCCACATCTACACACATTTTAAATACCTGCAGAAATGGTCACTCAACCATGTCCCTGGGCAATCTGCTCAAATGCTCAACAACTCTTTCATTGAAGAAATATTTCCTAATATCCAATCTAAACCTCTCCTGGCACAACTTGAAGCTATTTGCTCTTGTCCTGACTCATCAAAGATAGCACCTGTCTGAAATATGAGCAGCCACTTTCTCCAGGAGAAGGCTGCCAAAATAGTCCTGGTTCTGACCAGGACACAGTTAATATTTACAGTAGCCGGGAGGTAGGTTATTCTGTACTACCTCCTGTCATTGTCAGGGGTGGGGAGAAGTGACACTCTTCTGGGGAGAAGGGGCTCCTTCTGGTTAAGAAAACATGGTGGGGGAAGCCATCCAGTCATTGGTTACTGTTGCAGGCATTCCATGTGAATCCTTTCATTTTTTATTCATTTTGCCATTAATATTGTTGATACTACAGTTCATTTTCTTATCACATTGCTGTTTCCAGTACGTTGCTCTTATCTCAGCCCATAGTCTATCTTTGGTGCCTCCATCTGGGGGCGTGAGCAAGAAGTGGAAGCAGTGTGTCATTTTAGCCACAGTACTAAACTGGAGAATACCATTCCTATACTATGACAAAAGGTTTTGATAAAGTCCAGGCAGTCCTGTCACTTTTGAGTGGGGAGAAACCCTAATTCTTCTGTGAATATAAAATTATATCATCGTGACCTGGTCATTTATATCAACTACCAGGATACAGTCAAATAATACCACAGGAGAACGTAAAAAATTATTTTTCTTAAGGCAACATTTTTATATTTTCCTTTTACCTGGCAGGGTAAATTTTCTGATAGAGTCAGGATTCTATCAGAAACCAAAAAGTTACATGAATCTAGAAACTCAGTTAGTTTCTCATTTTGGTTAGAAGAATATGGTGCTATGCTCACTGGGCTTGCAAGTGTTTTTACTCAGATGTTTTATGTTTTGGTCTCCTGAGCCTCCATAAATAAGACTCTAGAAGCCCATTTGCTTCATTTAAGACATTTTAACAGAATATTGAACAAAGCATTATCTCCTCAAAGATAACTGCTACATAATATATTTATGGATTTAAAAACTGATACATGCTCAGATTGTATGGATTTATGTGCTTGAGAAAGAAAGACCTAATGGATGTAATTTATAGTAAGTATGTGAGATTGATACCCTTGTTTATTGATGGCAATAATCTATTAATATTTGAAATACAGTTCCATTCCTATTATTTATACATACTTTAGAACATAATTCATCTTTTTTTTTGTGATGGTTTATCAGTAACCTCTCACATTTCTACTAATTACATTTTTACAATTATATATTTTAAGGCTATACTGTATTTGTCTCCACCTTTGAAATTCACAGGCAACCATAAATTCAGAACTTTAATACAATGTTTTAATGTTTCTTAAGAGAGCAGAGCAGGTGTAGGTATGGAAAACCTCCAATTCAAAAAAAGCAAATAAATATGAAACAAGGAATCAAAGGATGCTAAAGTCACACCAGACTATTCATGGGGGATGGGGGGGAAGACTAAAAAAGTATATACATTCTAGCTGCACATAAATCTTTGAGATAAGATAGCTGCACCATTTTTTGTGTCTTGCTCAGCTCAATGTGCACAACACTAGTATAAAATCAGAACTCCTTCTTGGAGTATCTATCTTACAGATATTCTTATGCAGGATTTATAGCCTGAATCTGGGGTGAATGTATTCCCATCTGAATTTCCATTCAGATGGGAAAATGAGGCTAGGAAAGGTATATTAACTATCCTGTTTGACATGAAACTTTACATTACCAGTTCTGTTTCTAAACTTGGCTAGGATTGTCTAACTTCCACAAAAGCATACAAGAAAGAGTTCTGTCCAGTTGGGTGTTGCAAGTATATTTCTTACACACAGACTCTGACCGAAGTTTGTTCACTACTTTCTCTCAAAATTCAGCCAAAAGAGGCCACCTCACTTTTGTAATAAGCCAGCAAATAAAGCAGTCTCATAGGTGGCAGAGTATCCATTTGTAAGCCTCCTCTGATAGGATTCAAACCATGAAAACACCCAACATCATCAGAAAACATATAAAGAAAGCTAGGAATATGAACTGTCATCCTTTTTTCCTACTAGCTTTATCAGTAAGCTGCTTCTTTTTGATCCAAGAAATTTTATACTTTCTACCCAATCATAATATGTGCACAGGAGAAAAGAACTTGTAGGAGACAAGCAAAAAGTTAAGGAGCACATGTTGAGGACCTGTACTAGCAAACCTCTCTACATGGAGGAGACCTTTAACATCAAGCACTGAGAGTAGTCGAACATATTAAGATAGCCCCTATCAACAGCTCAACCCTTCCATAAAGGGATAAAATTTCACCACGCCACTACTTTCAGGTATTTCCTACTTACTTGTTCAGGTTATAGACTTCCTGGAGCACTGCTCTGAAATACACAGCGCCCTTACATACTATAAAATGAGAGAAGGACTTAAAGCTCTAGAGTTTATATTTCAATCCTGCACCACACCTTTGACTTCCAGGTGTTCATATTTTTTCATTTGAATTCTCAATTTTAAGTGGCATCACGTCAGCTCTTCGTAGTACTCTCAGAGAATATGCCAGAAGAGCACTAAACAGTCTATCCTTCAAGAACAATCTGATGTGAACATTACAGTAATTACTACCTTATTTCATACTGGTTCAGTGTTTAGCTCACTTACAATTTGTCTTTAATGAGGTGATAAGCCTTTCAGTTAAAGACAAAAATGCAGAGAGACCTTTGCTCTTCACAGATGTGCTACTTTAAGATTTCTCTTTTTCCACACCCCAGCTGCTAGCAACTGCTTTCTTGCTGGAGGTTGTCACCCTTACAGAGCAGTGTGTGTGAATGATTCTTATTTTGCTGCCAGCAAACCAGTTGCATTAATTTCAACAGTTCATATAATAGTTTGAATTAACTTGGTTTATTTTGCCTGATCTGAATTAGGAAGTATTCCAGGACCAGTTTAACAAGACACAATTGTGGGAGGTGGAAATTTCAAACTGTCCAAGAAAGATACCCAGAGGGACTGAACAATAACATCTTCAGCTGATGCTGCTGCACTCAAAAGGGAACATCTGTCCATAAAATAAAATGCAGTTTCGGAATTAATAATACTGGAGCTTTAAACTACTGAATTATCAGATATTATGAATTTGATTTTAATCAGAGGTAGATATATAATTGCATTTTTATCAAATTAACAATAGCAAACAATCTCTGATGCAATAGAAAGTTATAGCAAATTACATTTGATCCAAAATAAAACTGGAATACCATACCACAAACAAAATATATTAAAACCACTTTGGGAGGGGAAGGTAAACTTATATTACTTTGGTAAGTTTTATCATAATAGTCCAGCTTTTAAAATTCATATTCAAGTACCCCAAATCAAAAAGACATCTTAGGGAATCACAGTTTGAGAGAAGCTTGTTCCAACCTGGTTTGGTTTGGTTTTTTGGTTGAGTATTTTGGGGTTTTTGCATTTATTTTAAGAGGATTCATGCTTCCTAGGTTTTGAAGAGATCCCCTTATATGGAAGCAAAGGGAATTTCATAGAACAAAAAGAGAGAGCTATTCCCCATGTGTTAATGAAAATATAGAATCAATAGGGCATGGTAGGGTACCATTTGTAGGAAATTCCTGCTAATTGTAGGAAAACCTGCAACAACCTTGTTCATATGAAACATTGTCTTACTTCTTAGGTAAACCCATGGTAATTAGACACAATGAGATCCTTGAGACCAGAGTCACAATGATCAAAGTAAGAAGGATCTCATAGCAGGGTAAAGGGTCACTGGCTGACACAAGGAAATTTTTGCACATTGCTTTATATTTTTTTGACTCAATATTATTGTCCCAGCTTTCTCCTGAAGTTCAAGCTAAGAGCAAATACTTCCATTCTTGATGTCTTTAGGAGTTTCATTGTTGATCGCATATGTAAGTAACCCAGTGATTGAGCACTGCTTCATGAACTTGTTTTTGAAATTACACTATGAAGATCAAGTATTTCAAGACTTTTATAATCAAAAATTATAATGCTGCCTGGGGCAGATGAGTGTAGAGAAGACTTAGATTTACCTTAAGTATTGCTTTCTTAACTGTTATCATTAGATTAAAATATGAGTCAAAATCAAACTGATCAACCTATTGCTCTTGATGGATTCCATTCTAGAATGGAAACAAAACCCAGATTAGAATTTTGAATGATCACTGTAAAGTTAGAAGAAAGTCTAGGATGAACATCTCTTGAACTACACATGATTTAAAATCCTGGTCAAGTTTCAGATCAGAATTTTAACTCTCTCTCTCTCTATACATAGACATTTAGACTATTTCAACAACACTGCAGCTCCCTTAACATCTAAGGTGAAAGAAATCTATAAAATTAAATTAACCAGACTACTAAGGGTGCCTTTAGACAAGTGAAGTCTGTATGTGGAGAAAAGCTCTGGCTTGTATAGATATGCTGATGAACAGGTGAGTGGGTGTTTTCAAGAACATAACTCTGCTGATCCAAGCCAGTTTTTAATTGACAAGGGAGACAAAGCTTTCTGCTTTCTGGCTGCTGGTTTAGGTCCTCTGTGCAAATTCTAAAGAAAAAAAAAAAATCCAAACCAAACCCAAAACACATAAGAAAACCCCAAAACTCAAACCAACATCACCACAACCACCCCCAAATTTTTTTTTAAAAACCCACAAAATCACAAAGAAACCACTCACAAAAATTTGCAACCTAAAACCAACCCTCCACAATTTAAAATCTGTAGATTATTTTCTGTTTGTGAAAGTGGGAAAGCAAAGAACTGGTTCAAGACTAACATTTGCACAGCAGATGTTCTAACCTCCATTCTCTGAATTGTTTTTGTTTGGGTTGGTTTGATTGGTTTTTGTTTCATTGTTTGGGGCGGGGGGGAAAGGGGGTGTTCAATTATTTATTTCTATTACTATTTCTCTACTTCCTAAAGGCACTAAAGAGAATCCTTGTTCAAGGATTGCAGCCATTTTTATGAGTGGGTTTTGCACTTTTTGTTTGAAGTCCTGGGAGCTACATATAGTGGACATCTCAAATGAAGCCATCATCTGTGCACTCAAGAAGATAATGGGACACTCCCTCCAAAAATCCCTTTTACCATAAAATTGCTATGTATTTTTTCTGTTTGGGTAAAGCAGCAAATAGCATTACATACTCTGGAGCACCATCTGCTGGTAATGCTGCTAATTCTTTATTTGCTAGACCAATTAATTTTTTTTCCTCAGCGAGTAGCTTTGTATATTCTGTGATTTAGAGTCTTAAGGGGGATGGAGGGACCAGAGATGGGGGGAGAGTTCCTGTTTTAGTAGACAGTGGAGAAGCTGACTAAATTGAGGAAAAGGCTGTGTTTCACAAAAATATTCCTGTCACCCACAGCATATGCATTACATAGCTATCTCATTTTTTCAGCTCATTCTTGGTATGCATCAGTACCTTGGAATGCACAGCCCAGGACCAGTAACAACCCAGCTTTTACCCATGCATCCCAGAGAAATGAGGACTTGGCTATTTAGACTCACTTGGGAGGACAGCAAGAGGAGAGTAAATGAGATACCAGGGTATAAACTTATAATGGGTCTTAATAAATTATGTGGGTTTGTCTCACAATGGCCATTGTCATTATAGTTCCAGTATGAAGCAATAATCCACTCTCCAGAAGTGGTGCCTTGGGAGACAACAGCAGCCACGGTTTCTGTGTTGTCCATCCAGTATCTCCAATATTGACCTGTCTTGGAAACAGTTGTCGAGGACTTTCTATGGGAAATGGCTTTTCATATAATTTTTTAAACTGTACTTTTTAAAACTGAAATATTTCATGAACAAAGTCCAACAAAACAGGCATGGCAGTCCCCTATGGACTCTACCAGCTAGCTCAGGGCAGGCACTGGAACCCCAGTGGGCTGCAGTTATAGGATGGTATCAGGTTTCTACGAGGTATCTGGAGCTGGAGAAAGCCTCAGCTTTCAGGACAGCTAACTTCTCCCTGGGAGACTCACAGCCACGTCATTAAGTTCAGAGTGGGGATTCCCAAAGGAAATTGTAAAAGACCTTGACAACTATACCCTAAATATATTACTTTAGTCACTGTTAACTAAAAGTCCTCAAATTCTTCATCCCATCAAAAATGCTGGAAAACTGATTTACTTTTTTGCAAACAGAGAGACTATTTTTTGAAATTTTCATGGAGGGGAATTTCAGTTGCCAGAGTGTTCTGAGCAGGATTACTCAGTGCATTGCTGTCTTCCTAAATCCAGCAATTGCTAGTCATTCCTTTGGGAAAGGAAAAAGGGGCCAGAGCTCTCCTCTCTCTCTAAACACACACACACACACACACACACACACACAGACACACATATCTTAATATCTCCTGGAGCCACAGTGATTTCAGCAAATGTTTTCAATGGGCCCTGTAACTTTTGAATTCTGATTAGTTCAACTCCCTGCTCCCAGCAGTACTGCTTCACTTAGCATAAATTATTAATTTATTACCAAGAATTTCAAGGGGATGAGGAATAATTCAGCTTGATAAAGACAACAACTACTAGAAGGAGACTTAACTTCCCATGTAGTAAGAGGGGAAAATTTCTGTTCATTGCTTTTCAAATGAAAACATATGGAAGGATGACTCAGCTGGATATGAAAATCCCCAGCCTCATCACTAAAGTTACTACTAAGTGGATCGGGTTTGTAAAAGCAAGCAATACTAAATATATACTGCTTTATATCAGCTAAAGACCTCTCAGCTTTTGAGGGAGACTGAGTTGTTTTCTAGTGTGATTTTTAAAAAATCCTGATGTTATCTTTTAGAACAAAAATCCAGAGTTTTGAGCATCATGAAGAAAGCCATAATATAATATGAATTTATTGCCTACTGTAAAAACTATCTCATGAGACCAACAGATTCTCTCCTCTGAAACAAGTAGGAAAAGCAGAGCTGAAACTGGGAGGAGGGGGACCCTAAATTTTTTTGTTGTTGTTGTTCTTATTAACTGTATAAAGCTGATTACATTAAGGAAAGAAAATATCTACTCAGAACCCTTAACTGCTCAGTTTTACTGGGGCAGTAGAATGTAGCTTTTACTACTGGCACCACTTTAATCTGCTGCTCACATGTACAAAAACAAACAGACAAAACCAAAACAAAACTGAAACACAAGCACTTACACAGATTTTATCTGATAAAAATTTCGTACAGATTTGACACAAGTTTCAGAACACGGAAGGGATTGAAATTAGGTATTGGAATATATGTGCTAAAGTGGTTTATACATTCCTGTTCACTGCAGTCCTTGTATTGAGCTGGGGTGCACTTACCAACTCCCCCCAGATGGCTTCTTGCCACCTTTCTACTTCTGCCATTTGAGTGCAGTGTTAGAAGGGGACTGGGTTGGTCATCTGTACAGGCTAGCCAGTCTCAGATAATTGCTTCCAAAAGTATCACCAGTGGTGAAACAGCAGGAAGCTGTGTAGGAGGCTGCTCGTTACACTTGGGGACTGCTCCCACCTACTCACCTGTTCAGAGATATTCCATAGCACCTGCAAGTTGACAAGTGCTTCTGCCACTGAAGAATTGCAGTCCCTTGAAAACAATAATTATTGAAGGCTAATGCTGTCATAACAATCCTACCTTCACTTTTAATCAATAGAAACCAGATCAATGTTATCAGCTGCACTGTGATAGATTTCAAATCTGTTTACATAACTTTTGTCCTGAGATCGAACAGACAGGGTCAGTGAGAGCTCCCAAGGCAGAAAGTCAACAATAACTAGGAAAATGAAATACTTAAAGGAAAATCGGTTTTGACAGCTGCGGCATTAGGACTGAAGAGACGAAATCATATTTACTGCCCTTCCAGTCCTCTTCTGTGACTCCCTTCTGCCCTGCACCCCCTGCCCAAAATGCCTACCGCTCTCCGGAGACTGCATTAAACACTGCTGAAGGAGTTACCGGAGGAGGAACCCAGAGCAAATACTGCCATCAAGTGTCCAACAGACCTGTTTGCAGCGCACACAAATGGAGTGAGGGTGCTACCACCCAGCAGCCATCGGTTGCGTGTGCTCATACACAAGTCTCTCCGGTACAACGTCAAACGGTTAACAAATCTGAATGTACAGGT
This sequence comes from Rhipidura dahli, assembly GCA_013399225.1. Lineage (NCBI taxonomy): Eukaryota > Metazoa > Chordata > Aves > Passeriformes > Rhipiduridae > Rhipidura > Rhipidura dahli. The sequence goes on along the minus strand of VXAC01006427.1, from coordinate 263,059 downwards.
CAATGTAAATCCATCCTCCTGGGAACAACAGAGATGAATTAGAGTTTAAAAAGAGTGGCCAGAATGGAAAATCATTCTCCCCAAGTCTGAGCTTCTGTAGCTGTATGACCTATTTCATTTCCTGGAATGCCTCAAAATTGAATTTAAATGTTTTCTCTTGTCTTCTCTTCAGAACTTAGGTGTGCTGGCAAGAGCTTCAGGAGAAAGCACACTTAAACACGTGGGATCACTGCCAGCACCCTCAATGGCTGACGTTAATGTGGGTGTCTCAGTTGATGCATTGACCACAGTGCAACAACACCCTACAACATCCAGAAGGATCCCCCAGCTGACTGAGGACACCCAGGGCACATCCCACCCAAAGGCAGGGACCAGCTCCTGGGCCTTATCCCCTCTTGCTTCCTGCTTACTTGGGAGATGACACCTCACTGCCTGCCTGGGCCTCTGATGCACTGGCACCAAACCCCTTCCTTTCCCCTCTCTATCTTTTGATCTTACTGCTCAATTTCAACAAAATCTAACTGAATGTATGTAATTTCTGAAAATCTGTGATTTTCAGGGAAAAAGGGAAATCCTAGCTGAGTTTTATTATTCTTGTTAGATGGCTGATTCATAAAAATGGCACGGAATGCCTTCTTATTAAAAATAATTATACTTGAATTTTTCACTGTTTATTATTTTAAGCAGGTAATGTACAAAGAGTCCTTTGCAGTCATCAAAAAAATGTGTGTCCTCTGGTCATGTTAATTTTCACTCTGCAACTTACTATACAAGCAATGTAAATAAAAGTTTTGAGGGAATTGGGTTCAAACAACAATAGTCAGTACAGAAAGCAGGACCAGAAAAGTTTTCTGGTTAAACTGTCTTCAGAGAAGCCCGAAGAAAACTAATGGTGAACAGAAATTGTGCAACTTCTTGAAGCTTAGGAAGCACCAGAGCAGGGTGTAGGAAGTTGAAAGGCACAGTAGAGATGAAAGAAATTGTGAAATTAAAGGATTAGGAAAGCCAACTGAATTTATGAGGAGTTTGCAATAAGTAAAACTGGAGATTAAAGCAGAAACATGACTTTATGGAACGACCAAGGCAAAAACCAGAAAATATTAAATAGAGTACATAGCTTCAATATTGCATAAGGCATAAAGGTGAAGACTAAAAGCCTGAATATGACATAGGAATATAATCAATGTCACTAAATGGAATCAAAGACTCTTAACAAGAATATAATTTTATAGGCAGCAGTGGGTTAATTATTCTGTGTGTGTACATTATGAGTATGATAGTAATTAGTACTACTGGCCACAGCTGAGCTTTGAGATCCTTATGTGGACAAAGAGAGAAAATCCTTACTTAGGAAGCCTAGATATAAACAAGACAGGAATGATTTAATGTAAGTGTTGAAAAGAGGAGGGTTACAGTTAATCCACATATTAGATACCACAGCAAAACAGTAAGGTGGGATTTCAGTGTCACCAGAGGATGTGGGCAGGGAGTTGACTGTTCCCATGTCTCCACAGAGGATCTAGGATAGAGGAGGACCTCCCCATTTGGGAGTTCTCACAAGCAGCAGGGGGATCTAGCACTGTCTTTCAAACCAAACTTTGACTCTTGGCAGGAAAACTGATATGATTATACTCTGAAGAATGCATCTATCAGTATGCATGGACCAGATACCTTTGTTCTGTTATTTTGTCAGGGAATTGGGGTATAGGTATGAATAATCACGTATGAGCAATAGGAAGAATAATGCTTACATTCACTATGCAGATCTGAAAGACAGCTCAAATGACCAGTGCTTGCTAACACTGTCATTTTAGGGTAAACAGAGACTTCCTGCTCTGACAGTCTCTGGTGTGTGGCCTATCTGGAGAACAGCACACATATATTGTATTTCTGCTACCAACAAATGTTACTCTTCTGCTTAAAATTACATAATTTATTAGAGTTTGTTTTCTCTTTCCAAGAAAGAAAGGGGTCAGGAAGTGCACCTAACCTTTCATAGTTCTACACATCAATCTTTACGAGGACTGTAATATGATTCCCACACAGTGTGGTTTGGTGCTGCCTAACAATTAATCTTATATACAGCTGGTGCAAGACAGCTCTGCAAGGCAATTTGCTTCCAGTGGAATTTTCGAATATATTTTAAAGTACTTAAGTGTAAAGCTTTGTAAAATGAGTAATCCATCACAAATAATTAGAGCTGTCCTTAGAGGACTTGATTAGCCAGTCAGAAACAGATGTATAGTGTTTCTCTTACTGGTTAGGCATGGCCTGAAAGATCAGCTTTTCTGATAGAGGGTCTGACTTGGATGGTAGTTAGCAACCCCCAGCAGGGTGTCAATGGACAGCCTGTTTAATGTGAAAGAAGTCCACAAAGGAAGGCAAGAATCGAAAAAGAAGTAGCAAGTACTTTTTCAGTGGTTAAAGCGAGATGTGACAAGATATTTGCTTTTTCTTCCCTGCATGTGGCATTCACTATTCGACTGGCAGTTGTTAGTTTTCTGGCACACAGTATCTTTTCCCTCATTATGTTCTGCACCCTGTTCCATAATTAACTAGAACATCTTGCCCTCAGGTTGCAATTCCTTCCTGCTTCTAAACTAATTATGTACTTTTTAGTCCAGTGGTAAACAATTTGTTTTCCCCTTCACTACCTTTAAGTTAGGTGTTACTCCTCATACATACTGAACATGACTCACTCTCATGTGTTATGTTTGGTTACACAACTAAGGTTTGGAAATGAATCCTGAAAGGATTGTAGTTTGACTTTCTTTATGGTACACTCTCACCTACTTCTTAAAAAGGTCTCAATTATTCACCAGTAAAATTCAAGGACCCCATAGAACTATACAGGATGAAACGTGGAATTTAAAGACATGCAGAGAAATTGCAACCTTTGTGAGATCTGCCAAAATTAAAAGGAACTATATGGGGAATCAGAAGACTAAAGTGAACAGGATTCTCTGTGTAGAAGTTTTGTGTGTATCTATCACCAAATTTCAAAAGTGTTTTTAATACAAGCTAGATAAACAAAGAATAGCCAATTCTTCTGCAACAACATTGTTGTGTGTCATCAGTCTTTGGATCTAGGTCACATAAATCTGCTAGAGAGCACTCTGCTGTTGAAAAATCTGGAAGAAAAATTACGTTAGTGATAAGGTGAAGTGAGACAGATTATGTTTTTTCTGTCAGCAAGGAAAAAATGTCTTTAAGTTATGTTGTGTCTGTTTTATGAACAGGTTACTCTATCAAGCAGTGTGTTTAAAAAAATTCAAAAGGTCATTAGATCAGGAAATATTTAGCTGAAAGTGTACTAATGAACCATCAGCACATACAGCCTGCGGTACAGAAACATTATAGCAGGCTTCAGATTTTTTTTATAGTCAAACGAGAGCTGCAAAAATGAGACTGCAAAAACAGATTTTCCAGTAATTGATTAGTTGCACAAACATAGGATCCACTGGCTGAAGGAGGAATAATTTATGGTACTGACTGTCCAAATCCACTTATGCCCTGTTAAGCCCTTTGCCTTGACAGACAAGATGTAGTTTTGTGTCTCTTGGACCTTAAATGAATATCCCAAATTTCCTAGTGAGATTGTGAGATTTCCTGGGAGATTGTGCTCAGAACACTTATTTTTTATTCTTAGGCATAATTCCAGGCTGGCTGTCTTGAAAGATGAGTTTGACTCTTTCCCAGACAAGGCAAACAGGATGGGTGAAATGGTCCTGCTGGGATGACACAGAGCACAGACATCTCCAGGCTTCAACACTGCGTTGATTTCAGCTGGTAGAACTAGTCTGGGCAACACTGCTGTGATGCTGGGACAACCTAGATGTCCCGCTATTGTTCTCTAAGCCGGGTACTCCCTGAAAGCTATCAGGATGATAACAGGTTTAGCTGTGTTAACAGCGGTATGTTAAGAGTGCTATTTAGCCGCTGTTGACCTCTTCCCTTAACTCTCCTCAGCTGCTGCAAAGGCTTGAACTTCTAAATAGCCATTAAAAATTCAAAAGATCATTTAAATCGAGCTTCTCCCTCCCCTGGAGGCAGCAATTTTAAAAAATGCCCTGGAGTTCAAACCGAGTGCACATGCTGTCCTTAGTTGGTATAGTATTTCAGAATCCTGGAATCTATTTCCTAGTTGGAGCATATTTTACTTCAACTTCTGCATCTGGTCAATAAATGCAAAATACACAGATACGAAAAATATAAAAGGGTGTTTAATCATATTTAAGCATTTCAATGAACCATCTTCCTGATATTCAAAAGGTAGTATTTTGTCTTGTAAAAGATTTTCATGCTTCTGTTTCTTTCAAATTGCATTCAGCACTCGAAAAATGACCTTTAATAGAATCACAATGGGTGTTCCCATTGCATCAGAGAGATGCTGTATCGTCTCTAGTGCACCTAGGATACCAGTATGAGGTAGAGATTTAGCACAGAAACTTAGAATTCAACCTCATTTTTCTTCAAGACTTTATCCTCCATACTGGTCTCATTTCTGAAGATTTGTTCTTGCTGTAGGCCTGTGGAATATTAATTCAAAACCTCAGTGTGTGCTTACCTTGCTTCCAAGTCATCCATTCCACCAAAATTTAAGTATATAATTAAAGTAACATTGTTTAGTGGAAGCGTATGAGTAGTGTATTTGCCATTCTCTCAAAGAAAGTATCAGCATCACACAAGCAAAAAACCAAAACAAAACTCAGTCAGAACAAACAGACAAACTAAAAGTAAAAGTTGATGGGTAGAAATTTGCCCAAAAAGAGCTTGTGTTAATATAGTACTTCACATCCTTGAATAGGCCTTGTTATCTGTCCTAGATGAAAAGTACTTCTAGTGCTAATATACTAAATTAAAGACACTCAGAGTAGCACGCACCCCAACCCTCTAACTCCTACGGCTTTTTTTTGTGTTCTTAAGGAGCCCCTGACGCTAGAGGTGCCGTAAATGAGGGCACAATCCTTAGCTCTGTTATTCCGAAAATAGAAGCTTGCTGAACTGCCAGTGTGACCAGGTTTTGGTTTATAAAAAAGGAAAGACAGGACAATTTGCTGGCAATTAAGACAGTCTTACAGAGACCTCAAAGTTAAATCTCTTACCAGTGCAGCTGCTTTTCAAATCTAACTGGGACTGCAGGTGAAAGCTACAGTTCTGTGTAAAAAATGTTCAACCTCATTGTGATGGTTCCAGCTCTATAAACTGCTGGTTGCCATCATTACAGCAGTGAATCTTTGCTGTCTGCCTAATGAGTGTCTCCACAGGGAACCACGCTGAGCACTGTATATTCACAGTTTCTAAATGGCCTTGGATCCCAATAGCAGTGACTAATTTATCATTAAATGTAAGAAATGTAAGTGCAAAATTTTCTGGGACTTTCTCTTCATTACCCAGACCATGAGGATTCCCACTGACTGGTTTAAGCTCCTGCTTATTAACATCTTCTTGCAGTTACAAGCTCCAGAAACCCTATTAAGTTTTAGAACATATTTAAAACATTTTAAAGAAAGCAATAATCACACAGAAGAGTAAGTTTTGAGTTATGAGTATAGTTTTTCCTTGTAGACAGACAGACTTTCAGAACTTTTGCTAAGGTTTCTTAGATTTCTGATCTATGGCTGTCCTCTTTTTAGTTCTTTTGAAATACTTTATTATAAGGAAAATGTTAATTTGTGCTGCTAGAGCTTGAAAATCGGTGCTGTACTCGAGTTTATACTGCATTGGCAGGATATCTGCATTTACTTACTTAAAAAACAGCTCAAGAAGTAGGCAAGTATAATTGTTTGGATTGTAACAACAACAAACAAATAAACAAGAAGCACTGAAGTAAAAAATAAACCACCAACTCGACAGATTCTCACCTCACTTTTAAACAAGTAGTAATAATTTTGTTGGTTTATACCAAAATTTTTGGTTTTGGAAGAATACTCTGACCTGTACAAACATTCACAGACAGAGTGCCAGTTACAAAAATAATTTCCTTTGCTCTTTTGCACTGGTAAGGTAATGCTTTCATGGAGAACCAAATCTCTCAAACGGGGCTGTCAGTCACTGTGCAGATGGTTCGGGACTCCCCACTGCAAGCATTGCAATGGCGTTTCCACTGGACCACATCAGACTCCTGAATTGTAATTGAGATAAATGTTTACAACCCTAGTGATCCTGCTAGATTCTAGACTTATAAGCAGGATAACTACCCTAATAAGGGCCTAATGAACTGCTATGTGCTAATTTTAAGTACCTACAAAACATATTCTAATTATCTTGGCAGTGGACAAAAGACTATTCTACCTTACTATTCCTACATATGCATGAACAGTTTCTAGTCGTTATTCAAATTCTCTTATCTATGCACCTTTTTGTCAACTTTTTTCACTGGGTAGGAGCTGCCTTGCCCGGAGGAGCTCCCAGGATTATTCAGTTTCTCCACCCAGGATATCCATTGACACATCTCAATGTGCAAGTAACACCTATCAACTTGTCTCAGCCTCGTACGGGGGCTGCTAGAAAAACACCTGGCACCCCTGGGAATCCAGGACTTGGGGAGGTCCAGTTTCAACTAGGCAGTTGCTTTGAGACAAAGCAAGCTAGGAATTCAGTGAAATTATCTGTCACAAATGAGTCCGCTCTCATCTGTACAAAAGCAAGCTGGGAAGTTCCCGTGAAGCAGTACAGGTACGCCCAGAGGCACACCTTTGTATACCAGGTTCTTGCACATGCCAGCTACACGACAAGTAGAATTACAGAAAGAATTACAATTTCTTCCTTATATACAATTATACATGAATTAATTAATTATAAATGAATTTCCCAACAGGGTTGGTCACTCCTGCCTTTGCAGGAAGTGCAACAAGTAATGATACCTGTAATTCACTTTCCAGCTCAGAGGTCTATTTTTCACAACAGGAGCAATTGGGTGTCTTGTTGACTCTCTGTAGCATGTCATCCCACTGAACAGGAATTTTGCAGAAGGGCGAAATCATTACAAAGTAAAAATGAACACTTGCCTAAGACTCTTTTTTTAACTTTACATATGTATTTGCCACAAAGTAGAATTAAGCCCTTGACTTTCCTCTGAGAAGTCTTTCCTCCCTAATCCATTGTTTTTGTTATCATGCTCTTCTTTTACAGTGTTTCCCTCCCGTGAAGGGGCAACTTTAGTTCAACTGGGAAGTATGAAAATGTTTCATTTCTACTGCCACAGAAAAACGAGGAAGTGAAAAAGACAAGAGAAACAAGGAAGACAATAAGTCTGCTCAAATTCATACTGATTTCGAAAGATCTCTAGGGGAGAGCTGCATGTCAGAGTAGGAGCTGGAGACTTACTGGGCAAGGGTCTATGACTAGCAAGAACCAAAAACTGAACTCAGAGCAGAACCTGGGAGAAACGGAGGCAGCACTTGGCCACTCAGCCACCTCATTTACAGTCACTTTGTATAGACATAAACGATATTTAAATGTGGAGATCCGGGGGTTTATGTCCAAATATCATCAAACTTGACACCACTATGCATTTTTCAACTGTTTTTATCTTATTAAGAGCTTTTCACGATCTGCTTTTCCCTTAAAAATGTAAAAACAGTACCTGAGAATTTGGAGGGGAAATTTGCCTTCGATAAAAATGAGTCCCAAAGCCACACTTTCCAAGACTGCGTGTTGAGGGACAATTTTATACTGTGGGGGTTTCCCCCCTCAAGACAGTACTTTCTTCCTTTCACCCTTTGTGCTCATGATGATGTGGAAGGGTTATAGTTTATCTTTGACACTGGTATGAAAGTGTTCCTAAAAACTGAATAGGCCATACTGCAAACACCTGAAGCTTGGAGGTTATAGATAGTAACAAACATCTTTCTGGGCCATGTCTTTTCAAATATGGAAGGCACCATTTTCACTCAGAGAAGTCAGAAGAGGTATAAGCAGGACTGGCTACATAAATGTTAGCACATATAGCAAAATACAAAGTAACTAATCTTCTAGTTGCCAACCATTTGTCAATGGTAACCATGGGTTTTTTTTTCATTCATCTTTCCTCTGAGGAGCAGCTTACTCAGAGCATGTATGAAAAATTGAGATTTGTTTATCTCAATGCTCTTGAATATTTTAACTAAAATGTTTTTGAAATCACAACTGAGTAATACTAACAAAATTACACATAATGACTAAGATCATTTAAGACTGTAAAAGTTTTGAATTTTTGAAATTTAGAACTTTACAGGTTCTAACTATGAAGTTGCTTCTCACAGTTCAACAATTAAAAAAACCCAGAATGACCGTACTCTTTTTTAAATATCTTACTTGTTTCTTCATACTCTTGCTCATCCTCTCTATGTACCTAGCAAATTATTATGAATCTATGCATTTTCTGCTATGCATTTGTCTGCTGTGTGTACAGTATGCAGTGCTGTTGATTAATATTTTTGTACTACCCAAAAAAACCTTTTTGGCCTAGCCAGTCTGTGTAACAATTTCAGAGCAAATTGTGCATTGCTGTGCTGTTACTTGAAGCACAAAGATCTGAATGCTTTACCCTGTGACTAGGATTTCATGGCAGGGTGATTTAGCAGTGAAAAGGTTTCATTTGCTAACAAAATATTTTACTTACTTGCCATAGCATTCAGTTTCTTTGCCACTCAGACCTCTAAGCAAAAAGCTCAGTTGAAAGCCTATCCTACTAACAAGACTCCTTGTTTCCTTCATCTGCATTAGAATACAAGGAAAAACACTCTGAGGGTGTGATAACATTTCTGGGGAGCAACTGAAACCACTTTTCACATGTTTTGAAGAAAGGATTCAAGAAAATAGCTGTTATATTCAAAACTTTTTTGGTTTTAGTCACATGTATGATAACAGTAGTTCACTGTGCCAGCTCTACATAATATTGTAAAAATACCCATTACATTAACAATAAATTTTCCTTAGTCTCTCTATGAAAAGTAGTTTCTGCTTTTCCAGATTGTTGCTTTAAAACAGTAAAAGGCCTTTCTTCCCTAGTTTCTCAGGCCTGCTAACTGAAAAAGCAGCATTCTTTCAATAAATTCATAAACTTCTACCATTAAAAAGAGAAATGAAAAGCATCCAGGAAAATTATTCCTTCAAATGGAAAACTTCTTCCATGTATTATTCACACTAGGAAAAATATAAATCTCATCTATATGTGAAATTCACTAAGAGAATTAGGCCTTTTGATTGGTCTTCCTCTAAATAAGATAAAGAGGTTCCAGAGTTTATGCAGAAATAGTAGGATGGAACATAAAGTTTCTTAACACTATTCTTTGGAAACAACTTTAAGATTATTGTCATTTTTTTCTCTGCTATTAGTCAGTAGAATTTTGGCAACACATATTTGTGTCAGCCTAGCAATTAATCTATTGTTGCAAAAACATCCTCAAAGTTAAGAATGCATGTCAATGCTTTCTTGCAGCCAAAGAATTCAAGTAAGTGGAAAACAGACATTCAGGCTTGTTATCAGTTGAAATTGTGGGATGCAATATCCCTCATACACATGACATATCTTCAAGTAAGTATTTCAACTAACCAGAGACAGAAGGGGTTTTGCTGTAAATCAAACATTAAATATCATTCTGACTGATCATGTCAAAAAGTATCTGTGAGTTACCTAATTTTCTTTAAATGTGTGGTCCTCTGCCCACAGAGGAATGGCATATTTCATGGTTTTCATAGTGAGTTCAGGACTTTTCTTGGATGTGTGGATATTTTTGTTTTGAACAGCCTGTGAGTTTTCTAACATAAAATATAATTTAAAGGAGGAAACCACACTGAAATTATTGAGTTAGTGTTATTCTGAGATTTTTTTTAACGAGAAAAATATTTTTAAAAATTATCTAATGCATTGCCAGAAGACAAGAAACACTAGCAGAAAATAGTTGTGTCTTGTAATTCTTAGGAGGGTAGAACTTTCTTCCAAACATGCAAATGCAGATTACAGATTTTAAGATTGTATGGACTGGATGTAAAAGTGATTCACTGCCTTGTTTCCTCTGCCTTCTTGTAGTAAAAGCATGTTCAGAACTGGAGAGAGGAGAGAAGGAAGAAAGGAAGGGAAAGCAGCATGCAAGAAATCAGCAGGCAATTGCATAAAAACTTGTTAAAGATATTTGCAGTTATTTCTTGCTGAAAAGCGTTGTGCAGAGAGAAGTAATTAGTCAGAAAATTTCATCTACTCACAGAGCAAATACAATTAACAATAAAAATGTTGATTTCAAAACCTGGGTCACCAAAAATATTCTGAACACTGCAAACCTAAAAATCATTAAAACCCTGCACTCCTTGAAAAAACAAATGCCCAGCTAGCCCTCCTTTCTGAATTACAATATTCAGAAAGCACATATTGCAACAGTATGACTTATAATATTAGTAAAACAGTTGGAAGATTACTCAGAAAGATGCATCATCCTATTTTTCATGTAATCGTTCATTATTTCAAATAATCTATTCAGTCATGCCAATCCATTCTAGTTTTATACGTAAAACAGGGCATAGTTTTTTGCTTTTCACAGGGTGAGGCATACATAACTCATGACATTTTCCATCTGCATGTAAAAGTTATGAATGTAGGCAGCTAATGAATTCATAAATATACTTTGCTGTATTTTCAAGAAACAGAACACTGTCATTTTTGCTGCTCTTAATGGCAAAATTTATATTCACACAAATCCCATCTGACATTGGCATCTGTAATACTGCTAGTATTTTCAGCTGCATACATAAAGTCCATAGTCAACAAAAGATATGGGTAAGAGACTAAATTGGTAGTTTTAAGAACATCTATTTTCAATACAGCAAATAGCAAGCCTGAAAAGTATTAGAAAAACTCCTCAGTTAAAGGTGAATAATCTGTGGACAGATAACCAAAGGACTTGGTGCCATAAAATACAGGATGCCAACTGAAAGTGGTTTAAGCAGCACTTGTCAGATTTTTGAGTGTTGTTCGCATTTTCACTTTTTCTCCTGCTCGGTGCAGTCCCCAACTACTATGAAAATAAAGCTACAATAATACCACAAAAATTGAGAATACCAGTAAAAAGGGACAAAGAATGTGTTGGCCTCTCAAAATCTGGGTGCAGACAGTTCTCGCCCATGCAAGTGAGGAAGGACAGAATTCATATAAGAACACACATTTGCCTTTAGAATCACCCAGAGATATACTGGGTGAAGTATGTTTCTTGGGCCTGCAGGTACCCTCTATTCTTGTCTCTGAAGGCCGTTTTCCATGCTGGCCGAAAGGGGCTGTGCCAGCGGAGTGAGAAGGTGGAGCTAAATGGGAATAATAGAAACCTGAGAAGGTCTCCAGCTAACTTGACTTCAAGTGATACCGACGCCCTGGATGGATTAATCAGGTGCTGGCAGATCCTGCCTTGTGCTGCAAGTAGCTTCCAGCGTTCATCCAGAACTCTCCCGTCCACACCAAGTACATGGAGCTGGCGGAGACCAACCGTGATCACTCAGGAGTGCACAACTTGGCCTTCCAGGTAAGCATGGTTTCCTTTGCTTTATGGGGAAGAGGCAGGACTTAAAAACATTGAACAACGTTTAATTCAACCCCAGAACAAAGAAAAAGCTTTTTTTGTGCTCTGCCTGCAGGTATTTTACAACACTTTCCATGCTGATACCCTGCCAAAATACACGGCTCTTGTAAAAAACAATCTGAGCACAAGTAACTTATTCAGGAGTATGCTCTACTCAGTGGTATACAGCTATCTTTGAAATGTGCCCTGACTCGGTAATATTTCATAGGCTGATGGATTTCACAACTGGCTCCCATCTGCTGTATCAGTTGCTGTTTTTTCCTGAGGATAAGTCCTTTACAGTTCTGTTGAAGAGAAGGTCATCATCATGTAGCAGACATACAACTTATCAAAGCAATCTATATCAATAATATGAGAAAAATAATAATGTAATCATAATAGGGCAAATAATTCTTCCATGCATAAAGTGCAATTATCTTGTTCTGCTCTCGAGAAGAACAAAGATAGAAGGTAAGGAGCCAGCCCAAAATGTTTTGCATTTTCCGGGCATAAAGTACATGAACAGCTGCTTAAAAACCTCAGATTTCAAAAGCGGAAGCACAAACGCCCCCAAACAAACAAACACCAAAAAAAAGAATCAAAATCCCCAAAGTAGCTAGTTGTTGCTTCTCTGTGTCCAGCATCCCTGTGCTTTCACTGGAATTACAGCAGGGACAAACAAAAACTTGCGAACCCTCAGCCGGGCTGGCTCGCTGTACTTTTTGCTGAAAAGCAGAATAGTCTGGGGAGAGACAGTGGCTCTGAAGTACTATGAATTTATGTTAGCAAAGCATTCCCTTGCTCTCCTTTGCAGTCTCCGATCCTTACGCTGTCCCTGAGCTCAGCTATCAGGAAGTGGGCAGCGGTTGTGTGTATCAGCCGACACTATTCGAATTACACAGATGGGTCTTTGTAGATGCTAAGCATGTGGACTATTACATAACATTCAACCACTCTGTATATTTATTCATTGCGCTATAGGGACAGGCCGTCAGGGAATATTTACGGAATGTAGGCAAGAGAGATAACTCCTAAAACACGATAGCCCAGGGGTTAGGGCATTCTCCTGGGTGATTAGAGCGCCCTCAACGCATCTGTGCTTCGGAGCGGACAGACAAGCAATTTGAACTTGAGTCTCCCTCAGTTCAAGTGAGCGAGATAAGAGAAGGTTTCATTCTGTCTGTGTTTTCACACAAAATGTGTGCCTAAGCTAGTGCAATAAGCCTCCAAAGTCTGTGCTTACAAACTCAAAAAGGAGAGGAGCTCCTAGCTGCAGAAGCTCGGTGTTGAACTCTTAAACGGCATAAGCTGAAAATCACCGTTTTCCACAGGGGTCCGTAGAGCACAGGACAGTGACCTGGGTTAATCCTCTGCCTTACGCAGCTAGCTCGGGGACATTTTAATTTACTTTTATGCATTCTCTCTCTGTTTCAATACGTAAGTATTGAGAAAAGAAGACTCAACAGGAAACAGGTAAACTTCTGTATATAAACAAATAAATCACTTCAGAGTAAAAGCCACTGGAAACAATCTCATGATTTCCCACTCTTTCTTGTATTTAAGCTTTTCTTGCGTAAAGAGTAAACACTTAAATTCTTTCAAAATAACAGTGTCTTACAGTATTAAGCAATGAGTATCTTACTTAAATCACAAAATAGCGTTCTGGAACAGGCTTAATTTAAACCATTTTAACTATCCATAGGTATCTTCAGATGAACCACTTAATGATTAATGTACAACGGGGTAAAGCAAGAGACAGACAAAGTAAATCCGAGTTAGGTAATTTGTTTTATAAAGCACCTAAATTAGCAAAACAGCTCTCAGTACAAAGCAGCTCAAGGCTAGCAAGTGATGGATGAAGGAGTATATCAGATCTTTATTAAGTCAGGAATGAGAAGCATTGTGCTTCTGTTGCAAAGGGATGCTAAAAGGATGAATAAGTTGTGATACAGAGTAGTCTGCTTTTTGACTTGTTATACAAATCGTCAAAGGGAGGTAACTATGAGCTCTACTCAATTTCTCATTTGCTATTAATATATAAACACACACATCTATCTGTACTGTGATAAGATTTTCACTGCATCACAGAAGCATTTCACTGCATCACCGTTTTCAATGGTATTGTAGTACAACCTCAGTCAACCAGTGTTACCTTTCAGACGGGACATGCATCCATACAGCATGAAGTTATATTAATACCATTAATTGCATTTTTTTTAAAATGCATGGTTCTGCAAAATATCAGCTACTTGTTTGTACACAGTGCAGATTCTACTGGAACATTGCACTGAACTTGCAGGTCTTGCATTGTTGCCTTGTGATAATGCCAGTACCTGGGACACTCAAAAGCAACTCATTAACAGCTCAAAATTGTCTCAAAAGAAAACAGATTATAAACCCCAGATGCCCACCTCTGCTGTATCTCTCTTTGTCTCTCTCTCTGTTTTTGATATTAGGAACATCTCAATTACCAACAGCCATTTGGGTGTTTTACAAGTGAGATTTTTGTATTGGTTTTAAGAAGATACAAAGCTTTACCCGTACTGCCAGTCTTCCCTAGCATGCTTCTACACTTCAGTAATTAAGTATTTATCTTAATAAAACACAATGCAATAGCTAAGACCTACATGCTGAAGTTATTTACCTGCTTTGGATGCTGCCTCATAGACAGAATCAACAGATTGCTGCACTGTTTATAATGAGACATTCAGGTTATTAACTTTTTTTCATCTTAAAAATGTCATGTAGTTTAAGGAACTGAGATCATTATCTTCAATTCAGAAAATTGTTCCTGTTAAAGTGTCTTATGTACCAGCATAATAAATTGTGTATCTATAGCTACAATAATGTCATACATAATGTGTGGAAATGCTACTGTGACTCTTGCCTTCCGGGTGGTTCAGTTAAGTTCTCATTGATGGCACTGGCTGGCTGGAGTACTTGCCCACAGATCTTCCTGCTCAGAAACCCTGTATCACTAAACAGTAATCCTAAAACTGAGATGGGACTTATCTTGTAGTTAGCCCTCATTTAAGAGGCAAAATTTTTGTCTAATCTATTCTGATGATTCAAATCTCTGATAACATTAAACATCAAGTCCATACTCCATCAAGTCCATCAAGTTCCTTACTCCATAAGGAATGATAAAAGCTGCATCATAAAAAGGAGTGGTAGGTGGGACGAATAAACTCCCCTACATTTAAAAGCAACAGAGGCAAACATAAAATAATTACAATGTATAGGGAAGATAATGGCTAATAAATATTTATTGGTTACTGGCCTCCTATTGATAGTGTTATGATGCATTAAACAGCCTGTACATGTTACTGTAGCAGCACACCATGCTCTAAAGATGCTGACTTTAGGAAGGATCCCCTTTAAAATTCTTCCTTTTACTGACACTGCATAAGACATTGGTATTGCCATAATGCATGCAGTATTTGTACTCCATTTCATTCAAACAAGCTTAAAACATACCCTAAAAAATGCCATTTCTATTTATTGCCATTCTTCACAGCTTCCTAGATACTCCTGTCTGGTTGGTTAATTAAGGCTGTAGATGCTATTAAGAATTTATATTTCATGAGTATCATTGTTATGTTTATCCTTAGAAGTGAAGGTGGTGTTGCATAACCAAACCCAGTCAGGAAATTATGCAGTTCTTTTCCACATTTTCCAAACTTGCTTTCCAAAGCCACACTTGGGGGTTTTTTAGGAAAAAACCCTACATCTCAGGATACTATCCTACCCTGACAACCTAAATTTTCAAAGAAAACAACAATGTGCTCAGTGGTGGGGAGTATTATTTACAGTCCTTTTCAAAACAGCCCATGAAGACTTAGCCTGCTAAATTTAAATCTGGCAGTACCTGTTTCTTGTCTGTTGTTTTTACAGCTCATTTACTGTAGTTTAGTACATGGACAATGAACATTCATCCTTCCTGCCTTGTACACTGAGTTTTATAATTTGATAGATATTTAGGAGTGCAGTGGTTATTAGTTTAAAAAGATTCTTCTTCAATATTTAAAATGCATTTAAACTCCTTCAGAATCATGGCACTGGCTAGAAAAAGATAGTACATGAGGGAAACCTAGATGAATGGTGTTCAGTTGTGCTGAATATTTAAAGAAAAGCAAGTTTTGAACTGTAGACTAGCTGGCTTCATGTCTGCTGGGCAAATACAATTAAAAATCTAATGAGATGCAACAAAACTCGATATTATAGCTTAAACTATTTGCGTTTGAAGCATCTGTTTTCCACTGAGTTCCTTAAGTACCCTGATTCTGATCTCCAGTATGATGTAAGGACCCACCCTTAAACCATAAACAGTTCAGGCAGCAGCCTGGATGCAATGATGACCAGCCTGTTTTCATCCCCATCTAGCATGAGTGTAACACCATCTCCAGAGTGCCTGCTATTCTTAAAAGCACAATAGAAGTTACTAGCTCTTTGCAAAATTCATCCTCCTTCAAAATCAAGGAGGAAATGGCAGGGAAGGGCAATGAATGAAGTCGTTCAACAATACTTGATGAATGAACAGCTCATCTAGGGGAATTAAACAAATATTAGTGAAAGAACATTTCACTTACACAGCTGAGACAGCCCTTGTCATTTAATCAAATATTTTACAAGAGTGGAATTCCAGTCAGCCAAAGCAAAGCAGCTTCTGAAAACAGAAGCACAATTGCAACACACTTTTCATATTTCAAACATTCAAAATAGATGAATCAATTCTATAATCCTTTAGCTGTGGATTAAGCAAAGAGAATTTTCCCATCCAAGCTTCTCTGTGAACTTCCTGCTCACTCTTGTCACCTGGAGATCAAAGGTTCAGAATTGACTTTACATATTACTGGACTGGCCGATGCTCGTAATAGGACTGTGCTAACTGTAGTTCCTAAGGCTTGAACTCCCATTTGCTCTTGTTCTCCAGACATTTACAGGGAGCTGGAAAAGTATACTGAGTAAATGGGATAGACATTTTCTGCCTGTGCTGGGTGTTTAGATAGCAATCACCAACAGTAGGTGATAAGCACAGACTGACATTTTGTTGAGGATTTCCTTCAGCAGCTCAGACACTAAGTAAGCAAGAAAAGGGGATAGGCAGTTTTATTTGTCTGTTCTTATTAGAAATTAGGGTTTTTTTCTCTTCTTATTAGAAATTAAAAATAGCTTTTTGTCTTCAAGCAGCAGTAGGATTAAATAATGTACTTTCACCAAACAAAATTAACAAAAAGACCTATAAAGGGAGGTATGAAGAGACAATACTTTAAAAATCAGTTGTGAAATAAGAAAATTACTCAGCTTTATGGCACTAATTTAAAGACTGTTCTAGTCAACAGAAGTCTTACTAAAGTAAACTTGTTATCAATAATAATTAACCAGTTTCTACTGAATCAGTAGTATTCCAGAAATGTGATATGATCAGTTGAAATAGGGACTTTTTATGTTCACAGAGAAGGACAAAAATCTACCATTCTGCACCGTGGGCTACTGAGTTCCAACAATCATGTGGTGCTCTTACTGGTTTTGTTACATTACTCATATATTCATATATTTTAATTATTCTATAAATGAAACTCTTATGTAATTATTACACTTGAGTGGTGGGTTCAACAAAGTGACTTCTAGAGATTTCTTCAAACACAGATTATTCTTTACTTGTGTATTTCACAGACAGCAGCTTGCTTGCTTCTCATTTTTCACACATTTACTGACAAAAGTCCTAGGAAACTTCTGCTTTTTCTTCCTCAGCAACAAGTATAGAAATCTTCAAAGACACTACCTCAGGAGTGTGTGTGTGTGAATTACAGAACTGTACAGCTTTCACTATGCCGTCCTGTGTAGTATTTTTAATATATCTCAGTGCTACAGTGAATCACTGCTTGTGGTTTTGGTTTTTTTTTTTTTTTTATTGCATGTTGTGTTCAGTAGCTGCATTTGTTGCTGACTGCAGGGGCAGCTACAGCAAACTCTTATGATGGCATGGTTAGAAGGCAAACATGTGACAAATGCTTCTGAAACAGAAATACCTCTCTCTTAAGGGAAGAAAAAGAAACTCTTCACTTAGAAGTGTGGGAACTGATGCATCAAGGCCACAGCACTTGAGTAAACAGCTTCTCCTGACTCCTCCCTCTTCTCCCAGGACACACAAAGTTACAGAAACACTTTTACTGAAAATGATTTTTTGTTAAGTTTAGAGGCAAAGTACCTTTAAGGAAAATATGTTACTGAGCATTGTTCTAGTTGCTTCTAAGGTCATGTTTCTGTTAAAAATCAAAATTTAATTTCTTTCTAGTAGTATTGCTTATTCCTGTGTTTATCATAATTTACTATGATTCAGCTTATTTTGTATTGTTCATGCAGAAGTGATTGTTTTCATTGCAAATACTAACTTACTGGGTTTATTACCATGTAAATAATGAGATACTTCATGCAATAATACCCAATTAAATGACCATACTGTAACTGCTGCCATAAGAAACGACTGAAATACAAAACATTCACAGCAACTACAAGTTATCTGAAATTTGTTTAAGCAGCTTTCTTACAAAACCAAGAACCAGACATTCTAGGACGATTAAAAAGAGATAATATATCCTTCAAAGCATTAAGAAACAAGAAAACAGAGATTCAGAATTTATTTTTTAAAATATTAGAAATAGTGGGTCTTGTTATGACTCTCTTTATCCCTCAGTCTGGTAAAGCAAACTCCTCTCTTTAAAGGCACCCTGAGAGTTTTATTCTGAGAGCAATAGAAGTACATGTTCACATTTACTCCATGTGAGGAGCATAAATACCAGAGCAAAGGTACTAACAACTAGGGAAGGCCCCAATAGTCCATTTTGCCCATGGTGAGGAGAAGGGCTGGATTTTTACAAACTTGTTTAACCAGTCCTGAGACAATGAGCAGCACAGTTCACCATGGGAGATAGGTGAGTTTATTCAAGAAAACACCAGATTCACATTAGATGAGCACCATCCATGACCAAGGCAGTTGTGCAGGAACTTGAACAGCCAAGATTTGCACACCAAGTTTTGGGCTCCCTGTTCTAGTAAAGTAACACAGAGAACTGTACAATCATTTAGATAGTAAAAGACCTCTAAGATCATTTAGTCCAACCATTAATCTAGCTCCACCATGTTCACCAATTACCGTGTCCCCAAAGTGCCACATCTACAGGTTTTTGGAAAAAAACTTTAGGCATGATGATTCTATCACTTCCCTGGGTAGACTGTTGCAATGCCTGACCATTCTTTCAGTGAAGAAATTTTTCCTAATATCTTATCTAAACCTCCTGTGGTGCAGCTTGAGGCCATTTCCTGTCACCCATTTACTTTCTTCTACGGAAGCCTATGCATCAAAGTATAAATCTATTCTTACTGTACATGAGAAAGACTTTCAGCTTCTGATTTGAACCAATATAATTTCTGGTCCTAGAATGACAGCGATGGTGTGGATGTTACGAATCTGAAAGGCACTGGAGACAATTCACAGAGAATCAAGAATTCACAAAATAAGAAAACAGTGCATACTAATCAGGTATGTTTTGGTTGGTTTTTTTTCTTCCAAATAGCCTTATGAAAATTACTAAACCTCAAATTCAGTGTCAGCAATGTAATAATGTATCTAAGACAGATGTTCTAACAAAATCTGAATATCATTTAAAATGTATAAATGGACAGAGAAGTGAGTTCTGTTCTCAAAAATACTTTAAGGAAAAAACAAAATTACAGCATGTGTAGGATTCAGAAAAATGTATTCTAATGTCATAATGGCTTCATACAAGATACAAAAGAGGCATCAGAAATGGTAATCAGAGGGAAGACTGTGGATGAGGAGTCGACATAGAAGCATTTTCTCATAAGGTGGAAAAAGACAATCTGTAATCACTGGTTTTAGAGATAAAATCTTCCAGTCAGACAGAGAATCGATATTACTTAATACCTAATAATAAATTAGTATTAAATTATTAAATAAACATCCAAAACAAGGAAAATTTCAGACAAACACAAACTTGAGGCAACAGGTCCTCTGTAAAACTGACCAGAGAAGAGAGCACAATAAAGATTACTGTAATAAATGCATTCATTTTGACTTCTTTTGACTATATGTTTGTTTAGGCCTACATAGTGAATATCCCTCTATGAAGACATGAGAGTCAAGTTAAAAAAAATCCACAAGTATTTTACCATTGTCAGTTATTGATATTTTCAGATCCCCACTCCAGAAATAACTTGCTGCTCTAAAACTTCAATTCTGTTGTAATCATATCTACTTGCCAAATTTGGTAATAGTACGTGAAGCAGCATATAAGGAATACTTGATGCAGTGGGTACTCATTTCTGTCTTCTGTTGTTTTTTTGGACATGATCAGAGGCGGCAAAGGCATGCTGTCAAAGTAATGTCTCTGCTCTCAAAGTTGAATTAATTCCAGATATCCAGTGATGGAAAGTATCACTTAGATTGTTCTGATAAGCACTCCTGGGAACTAGATTGGTATCTGAGATCTTAGGGCAGAAAGGTGGTAGATGGTACCTGTACTTTCATCTTCAAAAAAGCTAGCAAAAAGGAAATTGTTAAAGTGAAAAAACCAAAAAGAACTTTCAAAACTGAAACTGTAGAAAATTAGAGAACAGTAGTGGCATCAATTTTTTTTTTTAAATTTTTATCAGAGAAACCAATTTCCCACTGAAAAAGTTCATCTGAAAATACTCTGCCTCTGCTTGGTTCAAGAGTATTAGAGATGCGTATTATCCACACCAACAATTTCTCAGGCACACTGTGACTGAGACATAAGAATTTATTTTGAGGGTCTTTACAGCATGAATTTTGCAGTGTGTACCTTTCTTGGCAGAAGACCACATGCTCCACACATGCCCTTAGGTAACTCTCAGCAAGGGCTAACACCCTCCAAGAGCCAGATCTGGTTATCACATTTGGCCATGAAAAAAATAAAATGAGTGTGCATCCATTCTCTGATTTCCTTTTGTATCTGCACACTTTCTCACAAAGTTGTCTTTGATTTCAATTTTTCTCAGCACCTTTTAATGTTGTTGTAGGAAAGCATTTGTGACAATAAAAAAATTGACATAGTAATATTCTGAGCATATTTAAATACATTGTAAACAATGT
Source organism: Rhipidura dahli (assembly GCA_013399225.1). Taxonomy (NCBI): domain Eukaryota; kingdom Metazoa; phylum Chordata; class Aves; order Passeriformes; family Rhipiduridae; genus Rhipidura; species Rhipidura dahli. The sequence goes on along the minus strand of VXAC01006427.1, from coordinate 242,395 downwards.
GAAAAGATGTCAATTGATGCTTTTATAATTGAAATACTCAAACAGAAAAATAGGTTACATTCTCAAGACAAACCACATATTTCACAAATTCGGAGAGCCAGAGTTCAGGCTGTGAGTGATCCAGGCACAGGGAGTATGCTGTGGCATGCTGGAAAGAGATAGAGGAGCATGGCCTGGTTTAGGCAGTGCATGAAGTGGGGGCACTGGGAATGATGGTCGGGATGAAAGCATTATCTGTAGGACATGAGATATCCCAAATTTAAGCTCAGGAACAAATAATATTTACATATTATCAGCACTCAGTGTCTCTCAGATGAGAAGCCTGCCTCATACAGCCACCGAGAAGACTACTGCCAGTTACCAAAAGTAGTAATAACTTAGTAGGCATTTTTCAGATTTGCTTTACTTCACAGCCAAGAACGGAGAGGGAAAGAAACTGAGTTTAGTGAAAATACAGCTGGAAGTTGTAGTGCAGCTCCAGAGAGCTACACATCTCCAAAAACTTTGGCCAAGAGGACTCCTGCTGGTCTTACTCTGAGCTTTCCCTAGGAGTGTCAACAGTGGCTTCCATGTACATACCCCTCTGGTCTCACCGTGGGTTAGTTTTGCTTTTGGGACTGTGGTCTTTCAACAACTGTGGCCCCTTTAAAAGGGGGCTTAAGAAAAAATAAAAGCAACTTTTTATAAGGGCATGTAGTCATAGGACAAGGGGGACTGGCTTTAAACTGGAAAAGGGAAGGCTTAGATCAGATATTAAGAAGAAATTTTTTACTGTGAGGGTAATGAGACCCTGGAATAATTTGTCCTGAGAAGTTTTGGGTGTCCCATCCCTGGATGTGTTCAAAGCCAAGCTGGATGAGGCTTTGAGAAACCTGGTGTAGCGGGAGGTGTCCCTGCCCGTGGCAGGGGGTTGGAACTCAATGATCTTTAATCATCTTTAAGGTCCCTTCTACCCCAGGCCATTCTATGAGACTGTGATTCAGGTGTCTTCCTGGCAACTAACTGAGGGCTTTCCAGCACTTCTGGCAGCATCTGTAGCAGGACAGACAGACAGACAGAATGCAGCAGCCAGGGCAAGGCCTGTGGTGGGCCTTGCTTTCCACAGCAGACTGGGGAATTGACTTGCCATGAACAACAGTGACAGAATAACAAAAGGCAAACTCACTTGCAGATTGCCGCTGCTCCAAAAGTGGCTGGGCACTGTGGGCCGCTGCTCTAAAGAGGGTAGGACGTGCCCACCAGGCCAGGCAAAGACTGTCTGCCTTCGCCCTGGTCATGGCCAGGCCCTCCAGGCCGGTCAGCTGGTCACAGTGCCCTGGCACGGTGTTCAGAGGGAGAGTGTGAGGGCCACATGCAGGTACACTGCTGTCTTTGAACACAATGGTCGCCTCTCCTGGGCCCTGGCCGCTCTGCAGGCCCCACCACAAGCATGGAGGTAAGTAGCCATGGGACAGGCGTCTTCCTTGTGCCCCAGTGCAGTGGGATGGGGGAGGTGGTGCAGCGTGGGCATGACAGCCCCCACAGTGTGCTGAGCACCTCTGAGGGGTTGTGCCCCGTCTTCTGGCCACCTCAAGGCAGTCCTCAGACTGGGTGCAGGTCAGCCTGTAGTTGTTCAAAAGCTTTAATAGTGCCATGCTTGTGAGGACTCAGGTGGCAGTTTTTCTTAAGAATAAATTTATTGACTTAAATTTTTAAAACACTGAGCCTCGTCCAATTTAACCAGTCTCCATATACAAAAGCTCCATCACACTAAAGTTCTGCAAAGAGAGAAAGAACAAAACCAGGGGGTGTCTACGCGAGGTGCTGGGCAAGCTGGCTAATTCGAAGCTTGCGCTTTTCTCCTGTGTGCAGTAGTACTGTCTATGAGGCCCTGTCCTCTTCAGCTCTGAGTAACACGGGTATTTTTTCCCCCCTTTATTTCCTCTTTGTAAATGATGTGGATGGCTTGGGAAACTCCTCAGCCTGGCTAAGCACTGGGTTTTCCTGATAGCGATCACAGAGTTGGTGGCAGATGAGAGAGCTGGAGCCAAGCACACAGTGCAGACAGGAAAGTCTAGAGACTGCTGCAGCCATCTGCCAGTGGGGATGCTTTTTTTGCACCTTACTTAAGAAGCATAAACCCCTCTGACAACCTTGGCACTGATCTGCTTTCCAGGGGGATGAATACATCAATATTGAGAGTGATCTGCATGAAAATAAACGTGCCTCCGTAGATGATGAGCAACCACGCTTGAAAGGGTAATGTGTTTTTGCATGAGTAAGTCTTCCGCTCACTTCACCCTGGCCTAAGCAAAAAGCTGCCAGTGTTTCTGCTTCTGGGGTTACAGCTCTCAACTTCACTGCCATACCCCTATGCCACACAGACCTTTGTATTGCCTAGCAATTTGTGTAATACAGAAACAGAAAATGTTTAAAATTATTATACCTCACAAATGACATCTGTGATTGTGCAACTATCCTTTTAAAGCTTTGCAAACTAAAGGAGCAATATTTTTTCTTCTTTTACAATAACTTATTTTCCAGTATTTTCTAGAGCAGTGTATTTTAGAGACATCTTAAAGAGTGGTCTCTTTCAGGAAGTTAAAGATTCACTATTGTCTTCTAGTTTGCCCAGCCATTTACTGCAGCACAAAATAAGAACAGAATAGCTGTGAAAAAAACCATTTTAATAGAGGAAAGTTTTACATTTTGTTTGGACTACTTCCAAGTGATCACAGAGTGAAAACACCCATCTACATTTCACTTGAGGATTAAGTGTTTTTGTGAAATAACAAACCATGTTTAAGGCATTAAAAAAGTGAAGACGCAATACTTAAAATCATACTAAATGTTCGTATGTGTAATTGATTTCTTTCAACAGATAGTACTGAATAGCCTGTGGTCTGAGACACAGCCCTTTTGAAAGATCAGTCTGTTGATAAAAGATTCACTACACAAGTGCAAGGTGTTAACATTCCCTTCTGGACTACATGCACAAGAGAAAATTGGTTTCTGAGTAGCAAAATGCAAGCAAGAATAGTTATGACATATATAAATATTTCACATTAAAGTGCTTAAGTGAGACTTGTTCTTTCATCATCTTCAGTTACATTTCAAACCTCTGGGATCAACTTTTAGAAAATAATGTTTCCTTAGGAAATTAACCATATTTCATTAAAAAGCATATTTTTTCTGCAGCCTTTCAGAACAAAGCTGCATATTTATGACGTATGTGTCTAATTATTTAAGATTCTCTGGTACCAAGGTGATAATAGCCTAAATTAATAAAGCAAGAAGTAGAGAGAGTTGTTAGATAAAAGAAGGAATTACAAGAAATTTTAATCTGAAAGTAACAATTTTAAATCCCAAAAGCATCATAAGGAGCAGTAACAGTAGATAGTATTTTTTCCTTTTTTTGGGTAGTGGGTGAAATTTGATAAAGTAACTGCCTTTTTCATCTATTTGTCTCTCATTTCTCCTTTTTTCTTTTCCTGTTCTATCTAATCTTTCTGCTGAGATTGGGTAGATAACCTAATGTTCCTACAAGTTAGAAAAAAAAAAAAAGCTATGATTTGTGAAGCAACAGGAATTCCCAGAACTGAAATTGAAGTATCAAAAGCAATCAAGATTTCTCAGAGAACCTATTAGTCTTTGTACTTGTGAAGGAGTGTGTTCCTGCTCTGTTCTTCTGAGTGCTGATATAATTTAAATTAATATTTCTTGTTTCTCTCAAATTTATTTTAAATTAATTAAATTTTCTTGAGTGCAGAAAAGAAGGGTATTCATGCTGGATTTCAATGTGAATCTAACTCCAGCTGCATTTATTTTCCAAACAAGTATCCAAGTCTGGATAATTAGCATCTCTAAATATAACACTGCCTTAATGGACTGGGAATGCAAGGCACTGTTTTAGAGATTTGGCTCTTTAAAGCAGTGCCTCTGAGATGATAGAGCCATAGCTGATTTTTTTTTTCAGCTTGCACAATATGAAGGTGTTTATTTAGTCACTGCTTTTGTAATTGATATATATCCACGTCACCAGCATATTTAACTTAGGAAATCTGTCTTGAATTAACTCCCTTAACTGCTATTTCCCTAGATTTCAACCTCCCTCATGAAATCACACTGTTACCTTTAGTGAGGAAAACAAATAAAATTAAATATGTTATAATTGGAAGAACTGATACTAGAGCATGACATTCAAATATAACAAATAAAATTTCCATGAGATGATGAGATAAAAGTTAATGTTATAACCACAAAATTTTAAAAACTCCAGAAATACCTATGCACACTGTAATAAAGTTTTATTGGGTATTGGTTATTTTACACACACACAAAAATGTCAGGCCTTCACAATTACAGCAACACTACTGTTCCACATAGCAATGCTGGGCTGGCTGTATTAGCAGACTTCATGGGTGTACTTACAAACACTGAATCTTTAACTACCTACTGAGTTTGCACTAAGCCCATTAACAGACCTCTTCACAGAAGAGCTGTACTTCAGAGGGTAGCAGAACTGGCCTGCTGACTTTGGCCCATGACACAGATTACAGATTGTCCCATTAGCTATCTGCCATATTTTCTTTTTCACTTGTCCAACATCAACCCAAAGAAGTCCCTCTCAAAGGACACTTTTTATTTGGCACTTCAGGATCCAAATTTAGCCCTTACCAAGTGCAGTGAACTCCAGGGGAGAGATTTTGACCAATATAACACAATTTTCTTCTGCAAAAGCTTATGTTTCTATTCTTTGTTAATTTTTTTCCTAGGCTTTTAGAAAAAAAATATGATGAAGTCTGTGAATTTTGCAAGAAACATAAAACCAGAATTTATTATGTGGTCTATGGAATTTTAATAACAGGTACAGTATATATTACACGCAGGATTGCTTATTTATTTACCTGTATGAGATTAGAGGCTGTGCTGTGTCTTTATCTGACATAAAAACAAAGTATGAAATTATTTAGTCCCAGAGAAAATGCCATGTTGCAAAACCTGCTCATTCCCAAACATAACAAAAGCACAAATCTTGCTAAACTGGTTCTCCAGCATATTTAAAGTCTGACTAGCAATTACACTTGTGATAACAGGATAGTTCAGATGTCATGTCTACTCCATTATCAACTGACTCCAAAATTACTATTTCAATAACTTATCCAAAACCATGAAATCACATTAAAAACAGTCAGCCACCAAATAGACTGAACTTAAGCCAGTAGGCTGGAAATAAATGTTTTCTCTTCTAACTCATATTGCTCAATAGTCACAGCAGATTTTTTCTAGAATAAGTGTACTTAGGACAGTATGCACTGCAAAATCATTCAGATATTATTCTTTCTCCCTTTCCTAATTGGCAAATAGGTTGGTTTGTTTCCTTCCACTCCACCAAGTTTGTTGGTTTTTTTTTTGAGATCTTCCTACTTGAACACTGGGAACACAGAGACTTAAAATATGTCTGTGAGATAGATGTCAGCACACCAGAAGGGGTTATAGAAATGCTGCTTGCATGCTGAATATCCTGCCCTCATAACATCATCTTGTCTTGCTTTGTCATAGTACAGACATATTCTGGCTCAACAGAGTGAATGAGTTCTAAGATTATGTCAAGATTTCATATATTAATTCCATACAAAACCAACTTGCATTACAAAAATCAGTAGTCCTTCTTCATTATTTGCCATAAACAAAATTAAATTATTCTTTACAAGAACTAAATTTTTTTTTGGCCAGCATTTATCACCAGTGAACCTGTCAAATAAATATTTTCATAAAGCTCTATGAAATAAATTTCTTTTAAGCACAATTACTTGAGAAGGTCATCAAATCAGTCAATTGACATATAAGTATTTGTTTCTAGTTTTGTTGAACAAACTCATCCTCTTTTGAAACATGGAAAAAGACTCGTGCTCATAATTCATACTTTTTACACAGGAAAGGGAAGTTCTATGGATGTGTTTAATTTTCCTGAGTGATTAACAAGTTTGATATGAACTTGCCTTGGCAAAAGCATATAACCTGCTTTGACAGAATGAAAACCACCTTTCATACTAATGAGCATATCCTAAGTAACAACACTACCCACAAAAGCAAAATTTTTCAGTGTTTGGGCTGAGAGCCATAAATGTACCAAAAAGATAAACATGGGCCTGATTTTGATCACATCTTATAAATTTAAGATTTGATATTGTTTTAAAAAGACCAACTTAACTGACATATATATTCTTGTTTCTGTGACAGCGTACTTGGCAGTAGTTATTGCAGCCTGCAGTTTGAATTTTCGGAGAGCTTTGCCGCTTTTTGTCATCACTGTCCTAGCCGTGTTCTTCATCTGCTGGGATTTTTTAATAGCTAAGTATGAAGACAGAATTGCTGCACTCTTTTCCCCTGGAGATAGATACCTGAAAAAACAGTGGTTTTGGTTGAAATGGTAAATATTAATTATTTTCTATTTATGTAGAAGGACAATTCACTAGTCAAGTATGATTTTATTTCAGCTTACTCCCCCATAAGCACAGGGAGATGGGTCAATCATAATTATCTCAATAAAATCACAGAATAATTCAGTATTTACCAGTTTACAGATATCAGGAACACATTCAAGATTTCAGTGCAGTAGCTAGGGATCAAAATCCTGACAGAAAGAGTAGAAAAATACCATGAATTGAGTTAGGACACATTTGTGGTTGAAAGAGAATATGTTCACAAAAGTCCACACATGTTGCAGCCTTTTGCATTCATTCTGCAAGCCGGAAAGTGCTTCACTGTTCAGAGAACTTTTAGGTTCATAAAAACTTTAACATATGCAAACTGCTAAAGATTGGAACGTATTATCAAGATACTGCTTTTCCACATATCCCCACAGCAATTTTCACTTGACCAATTGCAGACAGATTTAATGTCATAATAAGGTTGTATGACCCTTATTTGGGGTGGTAGATACTCATTTGGTAGATAAATGGTAGATAATTAAATCAGTCAGATACTTATTTCAAGTATTCCTGAGCAGTGATCGGGGATATTGAAGTTATCCCCAGGAAAATGAGGAGACAAAGGAGCTTTGTAGACCAAAGAAAAGACCAAATGAAATCTTATTAAAAAGGAAAGCTAAACTGGCAAACTACCATCTGTTTCAGCTAGGTCACCTACTAGCTAAGAGACAAAGAGTTTTAAGAAGTCATTCTCAGTTTAGGAAATGTCCCAGATTACTCTTAATATTTAAAAATGGTTTTGCTAAGAAAGATGCTATAAAGATTGTGGTCCTTCTGCTCGGGAGCCACATTAGAAAGCAGTCACACAGAGGCATTTCCATTAGATAATCTGACAGCCTTTCTGGGAGAAGAAACAAAAGGAACAGGAGAGCCCTGAGGAGCAGATGGAACATGTCAGGACAGTAAGTGCGATATTACCTGGGCTGCAATCTTTAAATTGTACGTACATTGATTAGGTGCTTGACTGTTTTCTTCCAAGGGACAGAAAGTCTCTCAGGTGTAGAAAGGGTTACTCAGCATTGCAGTGGCAAAGCCATTTTGTGGAGTTTGCCTGCAATGTTTTTAATCCACATCTAAAAATGGAATTTATGTATCTAGGTACCGCTGAAATCAGTGAAAGCTCACTGTTAGATAAAACTAGCATTAGAGATCAGGCACTGTGTTTATTTCTCTCTGTATATGGGATGATGTGTTTTGTTGCTTTCCAGGTTGTTGTTGTGGTAATTACCTTCAATAAATAAGCTTAACATGGTTCTCATAGTGGGGACCATAGAAACACTGAAACACAGATGCACATGTCTCTTGTCACTGTTTCTGAGATAGCTGAACAGAGCAAATGGTTACAAAGAAAAGAGCCATTTACAGCCTACTCCTCAGTAGAGTGTGCTTCATAGGCCCACCAGCTGAACAGCATAGTGCAAGTTGTAAAAACCACAGCCTGTCTTGCCCAGAGCTAAAGAAAGATTCAATAAAGAAAAGGAAGGAAGGGAAGGAAAAGAAGGATGAAGTGAGAAGGGAAGAGATCACACTTCATTATAAAGAAATAACACCCAGACAAGAGTCCCTCATGCTTTTTTTGGGTTTCCCCCCATACTCTGGCTTGGAGGACGTCTCTTCCAGATGCCACCAAGGTTCCAGCCCAATACGTTGTACAAAGAGCGTATTCACAAAAAGAGATGCAAATGTTTTGGGTATGGGAAGAGAAAGGAATATCCCAGACAACTTTTTCAGGATATCATGATGCTTTTTATTTCCTAGGGTGTTGTGTGCAGCTCTTATTATAACTATAATCTGCTGGCTCATCGTTGACATAACAAAACAAGGACCCCGTCAGCTAATCTCTTTTGGTGGGCTTGGGATGTATGTTCTCCTGATGCTTATCTTCTCCAAATATCCAACCAGAGTGAGTATTTATTCCATGATGGGCCTTTTGGGAGTTTTTTATTTTGTGTCTAAAAAGCTATCCACCTATCCTAGCACCAAGTCTAGTAAGAGTAACAAAATGTGGGAAAGTAAAAATATAGGCTTGTCTGAGACCAAGGACCATATTTAATTTCTGACAAAAGTAAATTTGCTGTTGGGGAGCATGTGTGGGGCTGTCCCAGCACTGGTCTGTCACTATTTTGGGAAGCAGCTACCCATCTTTTGTTCTAGCCTTGATACAGTTTGGAATACATTTGCTCCTGGAGCATCAGTGGAAGCTGAGATAGGCCTTCTCTGTGTTTTCAGCCATAGGAACCTCACCACAGTCCTCAGCACGTCACAGTCATTTACTTGAGGACAGTGTCATCACATCAACACAAATAGCATGGAACCAGAGATATGATAGACTTGTATAACTCTTAACCCCTCATAAGTTTGTTTCCCACTACAAATTCAGCAGCCGAGGTTGAGCTGAGGTCGTCACCTTTTGCTCACCCACTCCCGTAGGCTAGTAAATACCATTTATTTTAATTTTTCATCAGAAACATCCACTCTGGTTTGCAGTGGTATTACAAAAGGCTTAGCTCCGCCACCACAACTATCACCGTAGCTTTTGCTCCTGTTTGCATGCCTCACATACCTCTGCATGCTTTCATTAATCATATATCCAATGTCCAGGTCACCAGGTTTCCCCAATACTTTGCAACATGTCTTGCATAAATGCTGAGATTTTCATAACAGGTGAAGTCCTCTCAGCAAGGACTGATGAACTTACCCCATCCTTTGCAACTGCTGCTGTCTCCAGCTGAGGTGAAAAATCATACTCCAAATGCTTTGTACTCTCCCATGAGTCCTTGTTACACCTAATTGGTTTTTGTTATTCAAATATGATCTGATTAAATTAGAGAATGCCATCTCAGCTCTTTGTTTTGTAAGTAATTTGATTCAATTTTCACAAAACGAAGATGTTCTGAGGCAGCAGGACTGGAATAGTCAGTGTATTGAAGAGGAACTCATCATAGGCAGCCACAGTTTTTTCTATGACTGCCTTTAAATGATGAATCACAATATACAACTGAGTAGTTCTCAAGTTATCAAAAGTCTTTTCAGCTAGGGAACAGAAACAGAGTTGAAATTACCCAAGGACAAACCCTATAGAAATATCTCCTTAATTCTCTGTCCAGATATGTGAAGACCCAAGTCCCCTACAACCTGTTTTGGCAGCTGCTCCTATCCTGCAATATAGTCAGACAATCCCCTTACATTATTTTAGCACACATCCAAAGTAAACAATTATTTATTTAAATAACAAGCACTTTCTTTATTTTTCTATCTATCTAGGTTGCTTGGAGACCAGTATTTTCAGGAATAGGAATGCAGTTTATTCTTGGGGTTCTTATTCTGAGGACCAAAGTGGGTTTTAATGTATTTAACTGGCTAGGCATTCAGATCCAGGTAAGCTGTTGAGCAAAATCCTTACTTGTTTAACATAATTTTCTGGCTTGAGAGTCTTACATTATATGAACAGTCCATTTGTTCCTTGATTCTTTCTCCTCTTGAGGGAAAAATGGGTTCTCAGAAAGGTAACTGACTTCCTGAATTTAAATTTCTTCTCATTTACTTTTTGTTCCATTAATACAATGGCCAGAGTCATCCTATTTATTAATGGCTTTAATGGTTGAAATTGTAAATTGTGTAGACCTACAGGTTTCATCTACTGACTGAAACACAAACTACTGTTGTGCCAGGGCACTCTTAGGAACTCTTAGAAATGGCTCAACTCCACGTCATCCTTGCGATAAATATTATATGCTGAAAAGCCTTGGGATTTAGGGCACAGCCCTAATCGTCTTGAGAGCAGCAACATTCCTGGCACCAGGGAAATTTCACAGTCCTCATAACATATAAGAAAATTAATTCACATACATACAGGTGGCAAAATCCTCATCTGTATGCCAGAAGGGATTTCTAGAAAGTGGACGGGATCTGTCCGTAGGTGTCCCTGCAGACACAATTTTTTTTTAAAGTCTGTTTCTGTAAAGTAATGAATAAGCAATATCCAAAATATAGATCAGAGAGTACCCCCTGAAGGACATTCAGACTTTTCACCCCAGGGATACTATTCTCACAGCCATTCTTCACAGCTAATTAAGCACATGTAAAACCAGACAGTGCAGAATGTACTGTCTTTGTGTGGGAGCAAAGGCACAGATCTGACGTCTGTCTGATCTGCAGGCAGTGGGAATCGTTTGGGTTTTGTTACCGGGTACTCAGTTTCTGGCCAAAGCAGGTCTGGTGTTTCCTTTTGTTAGCATCATATTTTCATATCTTACAGTCTCTCCTGTTAGAAATAATTACTGTAGCTATTATAAACTGTATTTTAACTCTGTTTTAAACTGTAACATTAATGCATATGTTTGCATCAGAAGTATAAAAATGCACCACTGTATCAGAATTAAAAAGCAGAAGGCTGTCTTCTGCTAGCTCTTAGCTACATCCTTTCAAAACGAGTACCGTCAGCCATCAAATCTCCAAGTTAAGCTGTATGATTTATTTTACTTACTGGCATCGGATGGAGCATAGAAATGTACCACCATATTTGGATTAAAAAGTAAATGTTTCTTTCAGTGTAGCTTATGGCCTCTATTGTGTCGGGTACTCAACAGAGCACAGCCTGGACTCATACAAATCAGAACCCAAGCTTCTTGGACCTCACCATATCTCTGCAAGACTAGCAATATTTTCTTGATTTTGGCAGGTACCCAGGTCTTATGGCTAAGTGTCTTTGCTTTCTGTCCCTAGACTTTTCTGGAGTACTCTGATACAGGTGCCAAGTTTGTGTTTGGTGACAAATACACGGATCATTTCTTTGCTTTTAAGGTAAGACAGTTGTTATATGCCATATGTGGCAGATAGACAATGGTAAGAGGAACAGTATAGCTGGGAAATAAATTTATTTTGTCTTGTGATACTATGTAGTCACCAGAGAAATCAACAGATAAATTATTCCTTATTATGTGACATTCTGAATAGAAAATTTGGGAACCCTGTCATTCACTGCTACACGTTGAGATAGATTGCACTTAGTTAGTTTAATTCTAACAACATATATTGCATGTAGACAGAACTGTGGAATATCTTTCTACAAGGAATAGGTTGAAAGGCTAGAACCTGGTCACTGACAGAAATATTACTGCCTGCCTATCTTCCCCACCTCTCCATGAGTAAAAGTGCTCTACTGTGCTATGCTGTTGTACCCGTAAGTGCTGTGGAGATCACTGCCTCACAGACATTCCCCCCGAAGAAGTGGAGAGCCTAGATGTGTATTTATTCATGAGTGGGAGAAGAGTTAGACGCTGCATAAAAAGGAAGAATTACATGATACTACTTTATTATTGCATTAGTAAGATCACGGGGAGATTTCCTGAGGACCTTTTCGGGAAACATCTGGAATGCAGTTTATCTGCTCTGTGCTCTCTGGTTTGTACCAGCATCCTTCCTGGTTTTATCTGAGAAGTAGTGCATGCCACAATGCCTGCTTAGGCTGGAGTCAAGAACATATTAAGGCAAAAGAAACCCCAAACCTACCCAAATATGAGACATGTATCAGGACTTACTCAGAGACCATTCTTTTCATATTTCAGATACCTGATCATAGGCTTACATGCATGCCTTTTATCTTATTTTTTCTTGAGGTGATATTCCAAATTAGATATTCTTCAAACTTGGCTCTTTCATTACTTGAGAAAGAATGTGCTATCTGTAAAATAGCCTGCTACTAAGAATAGTCAGAACATCTTAGAAGGGAAAAAAATTTAAGCATATAATCAATAAATATGAATTATATTTTAAGAGCAGTACTGATGCACCTTTAGTTTCACTTTCCAGGCTCCTCTCACTTTTACTGCACTGAGCACTCAAATAACAATTTTTATTTCCAGCTACAAGTTTTAGGGATGAAACTATTAATTCCCACAGCCCTGTGTTATTTTTTCTGTAGTTTTTGACAATGCCTTAGGAATATGATTCTTTTCCAAGGTCGCTTTTAGTGCCTCAGTGATGATGCAAAATACTTTGCTTACTAAAGCAATAACTAGGGACCAGACAGCCCTAGTTTGCTTCTGTATAGGCAAATATCCATCAGTCTTATGCTATGGTTCAAGCCAGAAAACCACAGAATCTCTAGAAGATGGTAACAGGAACAAGCAGATTATTCTCACATTAAAAAACAAGAAAACAAAACCCATGAGTTGATTTTCAGAGCTTCATATATATATATGTGTGTATGGATATGTGTGTATATATATATATATATATGGCAGACAAGTGTACAGCAGTACCAGAACATGTTCCATCTGCTCCTGTAGATAGGGAATTCCAACAGTGAGTGACAGCCTGCCTGTTCTCTCTTGAAACACATGTCATTTACTAAGACATTAAGTTGGTCCAAAGTGGTTTTTTGTATCCTTCAGATATTTTATGGGCTGTGCATGTTGTGATGAGCTTTCCAAATCTTGCCCCAAGATACTTCAAAGCATCCTCCAAAAGACAATGCGTAGCTCCTGAGAGGTTAGACAAGGGACAGGAGATGTCTTTGCAGAAAACTCAGTCCAGTTGTACCCATACTGTATCCTTAGCAAAATGCAGGGACACATCAGTTTTCTGCCAGGTGAAGTGGACATGTTACCAGAGCAGACACATCCCTTATGTGCATACGCACACCTGTGTGTGTTCTGACCTGTCCCACCAGCCCCCCAGTGCCTTTGAGCACACAGTGCTGGAAGTACTATTTAGTCATAAGTGCACACATTTGCATGCATTATTTTAAATGTGTATTTGTGCATGCAGATGCAGTTTCAGAGTTCTGACAAAACCCACTTGCCCACATAAACAAGCAATTCCAAGTGGTTAAGTAGATGGAAAAGGCCTTTTAGTACTAAGCTTTCTACCATGTTGACTACAAAAGGCAAAGTTTGCTTTGAACAAGGAAGAAATGAGACTTCTGTTAAATCTGTAGCTTATTTTTTACACCAGGAGAATTATGGTTCCCTGAGAAAGGCTTTGCTTTGAAGGTCAAGCTATAGGAGTTTATGAAAAAGCAGGATGTTCCTTAAACATCAATAGCAACTTCTTTAAAGGAAAATAAGGAAAAATTAAACATCAGGCTACAAATGGGAGGGGACATAAGAGCAGCCAACACTGTTAACTCCCTGCTCTGTATGGTAATAACAAAAGAAAAGGCAGGGGAGAAAGATACTAGTTTTACTGATCTAAAGTTTCTGCTATTACTGCATGGCAAACTATCCTTACGGAATCGCAAAAAGATAAAAGAACTGAACTAGAGAAAGCAGCATTATACTAACCTGTTGAACAGCACAACAATATTGGTTAATTGCATTCTGTCCTTTCAGTCAAAGGTTCTGATCATCAAAATTGAGTTTCTAAATGTTTATCAAAATTGTTCATAGTACCAGCTTTCCTCTAGAAAGGCATAGTGTCTGTTTACTGAAAAGACCTGAACTAACAAAGTGGTTTCTTGTTTTTCATTCTGTTACTTGATTTTATTTATAATGCATTATGCCATTAGTGAACACACATGGAAGCTTACGTGGCAATGGGAAAATGACTGCAGCCCTGTGGACTGGTAACTGGGAATACACTTAGAGGAAACTGATGGGTTATATTAGCATCTTAGCAGGAGTTGTAATATACAGTAAATCACAGTTGCTGATCCCTGAATGGAATATGGTTGGCGCATGACTTAAAATCTCTTCCACAATGATAAGGGGGGTGGCATGGAGGGTGGAGCAGAGTGGAGACACCATGGCTAGGCTCTGTGGAAATCCTTGCAGGGAAGGGAGCTTGGTGGTGCTTGGTAGCTGATAAGCTGCATACCAACTGTCAATGCAAGGAAAGAGGGGAAGATGTCCCACTGCTGAGCCAGCATCTGTGGTGAAATCCCTCTCCTTAGGTGAAGTTCCTTCATTAAAGCCTAATAATGATATTAATGCATGTCAAAGTTACCCACCCTCGAGGTACGGCCACCCTTCATTGGGATGCTCTCTACATTCTTTTTGACTGTATCTTTAAAAGCAAAGGGAGACAAATTTACACTAATCAGTAACAAAGGTATGTATGACTAGAGTCATTGAAGTTCCATGCAAACACAAAGAAATAGTATATAAACAAGTTGAGAATGGGGGAAAAGTTAGGGACCACCCCATTGTAACTACTGGCATCTGTCGATGGGCTGAACCTGTCTTCTTTCCCATAGAAACACCTGCTGGGTAAGAACCAGACTCTATGCGCCCTGAATACTTTTACTGGGAATTTGAGCTTGTCTGTGTATTCCTACAAGTATATTTTTACAGTCAGATACTATCACCAACAATCTTTAAACCTTAACCTATGATTTTATATTAATAAAGAGTGTTATCCTATAAAGTGTTAGTGTGAATCCTTCATAGATGCTAGCAGTTGTCAGAGGTGGATAACACACTCTAATAAATGGGAAGACCCGCTGAGAGGTCTCCCTTATGCTGGTGGTGTGTGTCCCTGACTAAGTCAGTCGAACCACCCCCAAATCCAGCAGAACTGCTCAGTGAAGACTCCCTCTAACGGGATGATGACAGACTGATCAGGTTCAAGGTTCTTGGCTTTCCTGAGACACTGACAGACAAATTAAACACTGAGGGTCAAATAAATCTCTCTACACTAAGGGTTGAGGAAGCCTTCCATTTTCATGTGACAGGGGTACTGTTTTAGCTGTAATTAATATGTCTGGCTAATTGTGGACTTTTGGGGGGATTTTTCCTTCTTTTGTATATTAACATAGAAGTGGAGGGGCCCTGTATATTTAACATACTTGAGAATCAAGTTATATTAGTTTTATTCAGGATGAAAACCCAACACATTTAATAATCCATCAGACATGAGGTTAGGCATTCATGCAATTCTTTTAAATTATGTTGAAATAAAGTATTTTTCAGTACCCACAGTAAGAGACATATATTCACTTTTTGCATTTAGTAAGTATATACCTTTAAATAGATTCTGTTTAAAGAATGTAAATGTTTCAACTGACTATAAATTAATGCATATCATGCTAAATCAGACAGTTTCAAAACAATTGCAGTTGTGTTAGAAAACTATGTAGATAAATGAAAATTACTTAATTACAGCACAAACAGGAAGGTCAAAAATTTTACAGCATAAGTGTAAACTTTAAAGATGAGTTTTCAACACCTGTAAGTACAACTCCAAAAGCATGATTCTCTTTTTCAAAGATTAGATGGCCTAAAGGACAGGAAACCACTCTATAAGTTTTAATGATCTTGTGTCTTCAAATCAGGTACTGCCAATTGTGGTTTTCTTCAGTACGGTTATGTCTATGCTTTACCACGTTGGATTCATGCAGTGGCTTATTGGAAAGGTATGCATTTTTGCCAATTAGGTGCTCATTTGGCTAGTGTGGGAAACAGTTTGAACACATGCAGAGGAACCATAGCCTGGAAATAGTTCCAAATGTTACCACTGCAAAATTTTAATTGATATCATATACCACCACATTTTCCATCTCTCAGTCTGGTTTCATTTCTTATGTCATATTAATTGTTAGATTTGCCTGGCTAGCTTTAGCATTCCTCAGATGCCATATTTGCTTAAATCTTCCTTTTGCTTAACCTTCTCACAGCCCTCACAGTGCAGGATGGAGATTAAGTCACAGACAGTAGATTTCTGCTAAGCATTTCAGTAGCAATTGCATATACCTTCCTATCCCAGATACCCAAATAAGATCAAACCAGGTTCCTCACCTCATTGTCTAAGTGTTCATTTCTGTCAGCATCTATGTCTAGTGGTAGTGTCTACTAAGATAAGATCAAGTCTACTTTCTGTCCTCTCTGTCCAGTAAAGCTGTCACATGAGAGAAAAGATCTTCATCTATGGTGGTAGTTAAACCTTATTTAAAGATACTCTTAAATTAAAAGTACTTTGCTCTTTACATTCACAAGATTGTTATATAAGCACTGTGAACCTCACCTAGCTGACATTAGTGTTCTAAAATTGCAATGAGGTGTTTTTAGCCTTAATCTAAATTTCATATTTTTTCCCTTCATATGATCCAAGTCTCTTTGGACAGGAACATAAGTAGTAAGAACACATAAAAATGTCTGTTTTGTTTAATTTTGTTTAACATTTTTGTACTCAGAAGGAACCTGCAGTACTGTCAGTTCTGTTAAATTACTACTCCTCTGTCTTATTTTAGCATGTAATAATTACCTGAATATGCTATACCTTGAAGCTGAAATCATAACTCAGGAAGTATTGTAACATCTCTCTGAACTCTTAAATTGATATGTTTAACTCCAGAAGGGCATGGAACAGGCAAGACAAATTTTTGTTTCCTTTTTTTAATCTTTTTAGGTTGGTTGGATAATGCACATTTTCATGGGGACAACTCCTGTTGAGTCTCTGGTAGCTGCGGGTAACATATTTGTGGGACAGGTGAGTTGGAGTGCAGAAAAACATGCTAACATAATGCTACAGAATACAGGGAAATAGTGCTGCTCATTGAGCATTTGTGTATTAAAAAAATAATCTCTTATAAAGCCAGGATTCCACTACAGGGAATCTGATGGTTGATTTCCAAAACTGCAGTATGTTCATATGTTGGCAGTGATGCACAATAGAGTGGATTTGGGAAGTGATATGTTTTTCCAACAGAAGATCAAACATAAATGCAGGTGATGGGTCTCCCTACTAAATTACTCCAAGGCTATGAAGAAATAAGAGTTGCAGGGTTCTTTTTCAACTGAAAAGACAAGTGGTATGAAAAGACAGCATGAAAAACAGGCAAGGGCAGGAGAGAGAGTGACAAAGCAGAAAACTAAGGTCCAGGGCTAGCAGTATAAGGCCTTATCCACAGAAGGAGTGGACAGCATCTAGCAGACCACTTCAATGGAAAAGGACTGAAACCCACATTTACAACAATATCTGTCCCAAGCTTAAAAGCAATGTAGAAAAATCAACAATGAACATCCAGGTCCAAATGCAATATTAGCATGATATTTAGCAATGGTGCATCACTACATCAAGCTGCCTCAAAATTTAGAGTAGTACCAATGCATGACACTGCCTCCAGAATGTGCTCACACACACACCAGAGGGGCATGTTTCACTTGACTAACAAACAGCCTTATCTGTGGCTCAGACCTGTGGCTGTCCCTAAGTGACTCAAAATTGGAATAGATTTTTTGGTGATTTCATTATGCCTTTCAAGGAGATAGCAAACCAGCCAGAATTGTCTTCAGACACTCTCCTTCTTGGGATGAAAAAGCCCCAATCTACTGAAATCTGAGCACTTGTTAGTACTAGGATTAACGAGTCAAAGACACACTTATTTTTCTGCCATGTTAGTAAAAGAAATCTTTCAGCTTTTATTAGGGATTTCTTAATTTGGTACTTGTTCTTCACTTCCAGACAGAGTCTCCTCTCCTGGTACGGCCCTACTTACCATATATTACCAAATCTGAACTCCATGCAATCATGACAGCAGGATTCTCAACTATTGCTGGAAGTGTCTTAGGAGCATATATTTCTTTTGGGGTAAGAGAACTAGAAAATATATGATTTATCTGAAATCTTTTAAGTATGTAGCCCAGCTAAAATGCTTCGAAAGTGTTCCTCAATCATTCTCACTGTTGGGTTTTTTTTTTCTCTGAAGGAATTAACCACAAAAAATCCCTGGTCTTCAGGGGAAGACAGTTCATTCTCTTCTTTTCCTTATGATAAATATGAACTTTTGAAGACCTCCTGTAGAAAAATCATCCAAACAATTAACCAATTTAATTGCTTTCCTCCATGTGTGCGCATAATATGGTTATCACGGAGTATTTTCTATTACCTGGTATTCTAGGTTTCCTCCTCCCACCTGCTGACTGCTTCTGTCATGTCAGCACCAGCATCATTAGCTGCCTCCAAATTATTCTGGCCTGAAACTGAAAAACCTCTGGTAACTCTGAGGAGTGGCCTACAAATGGCAAAAAGGTAAGCTAATCTAGGTACTAGTTAATACTACTGCAAAAATGAGGTTTGGGAAAGTAACTCCTCACACATAAATTTTAGGGGAATTACATAGGAGGTGTGCAAACAATAAATTAATTACAGACTAATATACAGCAAATGGTTGATTTATGGATTCAGGTGAGTGAAGTGAGCCTAATTACAATCTCACATATGCCAAAGACCTGGGCCAAACTGTAAACTTCCCAAAGAAAAAGGGAAATACGTACCTGGTGACCTGCCAGGAGGCTCTCCCATTTGTTATGTTGCTGCCTTTTTTCTGTAATGAGTCTGAAAATTACAAACATGTAAAAGCAAAGGCAGAGCAATCATTTTAACAACAGTGGCAAACCTGTTGCCCATCAGCAGGGAGAATTCTCTTGAGAAGGACAAGCAAAGGATAAAGGTTTGTAAGGATCTGTTCCTGAAAAGCCCAGGCATTTCTGCAAGGGCTGCATGGAAGAGGAGCAATGACACTCCCTAATCCTAGCAGTGCTACAGTTTTGAGATCTGATCCATATCTTGCCCAACCCTGAATGTAACAGAATTCATCCTCAGGGCACTACAAGCATATGCTTCAAGTGTCTGCCATGAGGAGAGGGAAATTCTACTACACCTCATAATTCCTCTTCATTATTTTCTCTATGTGTGAACAGACAATTTCAGTACTAGATTTTTAATCAAGTGCATGTACCTTTTAGTTCTATTATTTGTTCTTGAATTTAAAGATGTTCACACTCTGTTTTTTTCTTCATTGGCAAAGTGAATCAAAGAATCTGCTGGAAGCAGCCAGTCAGGGTGCCTTTACCTCCATTGGGCTGGTAGCGAACATCGCTGTGAATGTGATCTCATTCCTTGCCTTGCTGAGCTTCCTTGACTCAGGCCTTTCTTGGGTGGGCAACTTGTTTGACTATCCACAGCTGAGCTTTGAGGTATGGTCTCCAGGTGCTTCATGGAAGTTGGATACATGTATAATTTGTCTATCTTAAATTTAAGTGCTTGTGTGCTTTGTTTGTAGTTATTTTTTGTGATTTTTCTGTGTTTTAGCATGATCTAAACCTGTATTTTATTTTCATGTTCTGAAAAATTTGTTAAAGTAAAATTTTTGCACTGTAAGTATTTCTGTGTCTATTAGTCCATATGTAGTTTCCCTCTGTGGTGTTCTTGCTAACCCTCGGAGCATGTTTACACAGAGTATGCTAGCACCTGACTCCTCTGACTTGGCAGTGCAGTATATCTGTCAGTCACACCCCTGCCGAGCCATAAAATGCCTTTAGCTTCAGAGAGTCCCATCAAGCCCTTAATGCTCACTAGGTTCACTTAGATGGGGACACTGGGGCAAGGCTGGATTGTCTGAAACCCGACTTAGTATCACCTAGTTCTCAATACAATTACAATGTAAAACTGTACCTGAATCACTCAACTGAGGAAATGTGTTTCCAACAGGACTTTTGTTTGAACCTAGGTCAATATGTGAATTTTGACCCAATGCAATCACCTTGTTTCAATGGTTTGGGTCTTTTTTGTTTTGCAAGACCATAATAAAAGCCCATGTGAGAAACATGGATATAACTTGTGTTAAAGGTTCTGCAGAAGTGAATAGTCACTCATAACAAATATGGCTTCAGCAATACAAAGTTATTACCCTGCAGAGCTTTCAAGATATCTCACTGCACCCCAGACACCCACAGCTGAGGAAAGGCACAGGTATGTGCCTCAGGCATACTCATGCAAGGGCTGGTACTTTAATAACTACTGGATGGTGCAAGATTTGGACAGGTAGATAGTCCACAAAGAATTGAAACACACAGGCATGATGCATGCAGCCGTTCTTTCCTTAGGAGAGACACTAATGTAACTTTTTGTGGGCAGAGAAACCAGCCTGAAATAATAACTGCTTAAAGACCTCCATTACATTCCCTAAGGACAATCTGACCAAACCCTTTCACAACTGGAGCTATTTTCTCCCATAAAAAATAAACTATACTGTGATATGGGATTTCTTTTTCAATTTGCATAGACCTCATAATGCCAGGAAAAAATAGGTACAGCTTTAATTGTGTCAGATGCACAGTTTTAATGCAGAGACAACTCTTTTTTTTACACTGGTTGGAATCCAATAACCTGATAATTAAGCAAGTTCATTAGCATATTTGATTTAATCCGCAGATGAATTAGAATTGTCAGTTCTCTTATCAGCTCTTTTAGTTCAATCTTCCTTCTTTTTATCAAACACTGTGTCTAATTTGAAGCCACTATTGAGGGAAAAAAAAAGGCACAGAAACCTTTATTTTAGATATAAGATTAGGGACACATGTAAATATTTTGTTATATCTAGAGTCTGGATTAGTATTTTAAAAGTTACCCAAGCATGCCTTACTATTAAAAACTCTCCCAGTGTCATTGGCAGCAAAAATTCAAGACCAATTTTCCTCTGCTAAAACAAGACGATCCTTATTTTAAGTCTAGGAAAGTTACTGCATGCTATTTTTCTTTGACCAACCATATTTTTTGACCTGCTTTGTCTTACATATTCTGCAGACCATTTGTGCGTATGTCTTCATGCCATTCTCTTTCATGATGGGAATAGACTGGGAAGACAGTTTTATTGTCGGTGGACTACTAGGTTACAAAACTTTCTTCAATGAATTTTTGGCTTATGAGCGCCTTTCAAAACTGATTCAAAACCGACAAAAGGGTGGAAGCATGTACATTAATGGTGTGAAACAGTATATGACAGTAAGTAACATTTTCTGTTCTACAGATTTATTTGATCTAATACTTCAATATTGAAACTCAACTTATTTTTTAATATGGCCATAAAATGGTTGCGTATTACTCTAAGATGTGTCTTTGAGTGACAGAGTTCAGTTATAAAATTCAGCATTGCTCAGTGAGGCTGCCATGATTGTCACTGCCCTAGCTATCTTGAATAAGCATAAAACCAGAAGGGCATGTGTTTGGGGAATATGGGCTGTGGGATACTGGACTTAAGACAAGGCTGTCTTCAAGGTAAGTATCTTCTTACCTGGTTCTTAGCACTTTCCTATGAGCCTACTCTCCCAAGAAAATCCTAAGGAAGAACTTGAGGACCCTCCTGCCCTCAGAAGTTTGTCCAAGCATTAAACTTGAAGAGAGGCATCCAGGAAGCTCCAGCAGGCAGCATTACACCTTTGCTGTAGGCTATTGTTCCCTCTGCAGAGGGCAGTAATAAAAGACATGTATTACATGACATACAGCTCCCTTGACACACTGAGTCCAACCAGTCTCTCAATAGAACTTTCCAGCCTTGTCCCCCCTCTCATTCACAGCCTACCCAACAGATGTGTAACTCTTACTACCGTGCCCCGAGGAAAGCAGTGCTAAGGGCATCCTATGTGTGTGCCGGGGCCAAAGGTCATGCAGTGATCAAAGCTGACCTTTGCAGACATGACTCTGGCATTCACATGCCCAGTACATGCTGAATTCTTCCTGAGCACGGGCAATGAAAACCATGATATCCAACTTTACACCTGCATTGATCCTTCTTTCTCAAATTGAAACAGATTGTCACTGTAGAGAAACCTTGAATTAGAAAGTATTTTGTACAGCTCTTATTTGCTTCTTTGAATCAGATGGCATGCTGTGGATACCCGAACCCACATTCTTGACCACTTGCATTTCTGATTAACAGGACATATTTCATATGTGGAAGTAGAAAGCCAGATGGTCTATCAAATATTCACACTCTTGCCTGAGCATCCATTGCCAGTGTTCCTGAAATTGTTGGCAACAGGGTCCTGGGCTAGAATGATCTTTGATGTGACCTGCTATATAGATGTGCTTCATTCTACTATGTGAATACAGCACTGAATTCCTGTATGAGTGAATAAGGTTTTTTTAGCCTGGAATACAGCCTTAAAACATAGATCCTAGGAACTCTATTTCACTATTTGCTTTGCTTTGCTTCGCTTTGCTTTTTTCTTTTCTTCCCCATAAAATTTCATATAGAACTTTCACATTCACTTCTAATACCTATAAAGAGCTGTATTAGCTTCTCTGGTGAAAAGCTCTGAAATACATAAACAATTTTGATTCATAATGCTGGTAGAAATTGGCTGGTAACCATTATAATTACAGCACAACAGTTCAGGTGAGGGTGTGCTTGGCTTCCATTTTTAATTTCTCTTCATCTTCAGAGCTCTCCAATTCATCCACACACAGATATTCACTCAGACTGAGCAAACAAGTGTCTTCACCTGAGTCATTAATTACACGGCTTCCTGTTTTCAGAGCTGGGAAAGTGCAAATTAAAGCAGGGAAATCACAGTACACAGAGCTTTTTCTAGGAAAAGCTGGTAGAGTGGGTACTTGAAAAACATTTTCCTGCATTTGTGCAGATTGATTGAAAGTATCTACAAATTGATGTTCATAAAAGAGGAATTAAACCAGAGAAACTTCTAATAAACAGGAAACCTGCTAGAACACTCACTCATTTTCAGCTTTAACCTAAACCACAGTAAACAGGAATTCGGAGCTGCCAGGGGGACAAAAAGCCATTTGCTGAGATATGTTGTCTCCTTTTTCAAAATGTTTGAACTACTTTTGTCTGAAGGCCTGCAGGATTTGTAGCCTGATTTCTCTAAAGTCATTTTGTGTCCTGTGAGAGGTCCCTCCATGTAGGCAAAGGCCAGCTTTGTCTCTGGTCTGAGGTCCAGGCTCAGCTGGCTTAGCTGGTGTTACCCAAGGGGAGAAAGGTGGTAGAAGTCAGTTTGGAAATAAGCTGTTAATGGGGGTTCCAAAATAACGATGTTCCTGTCTGCCTGTTAACACATCAATGTACCCACTTCCTAGGAGAGACCCATTTGCCTTCTCTGCACAGGGTGGAGCATGCACAAAGCAGCGTTATACATAGAGCCCTCAGCTTCTTCAGGGACAAAGAAGTCAGGGATACATACCAAAACTTGAGGTTCCACCAGAGTTTTATAGAGGCATCCAGCTGTGAAAAACAAGTTATGTTATAGCTCTCTGACTCATATTTTCAGAAAGCAGCAGCTAAGTTGCCACTAGTAAGATCAGATTTTTTTGTCATTAATTATTAGCACTCAATTCAAAAAGGCACAACAATACACCTGAAAAATAGAATCATCACATAGCTTATGAGTCCTCACATGGGCAGTGGGTATAAAAACCTGTGACTTTCAACTAGAGAATAAGTCTACCTTTCTGAAAGGCACACCTTGGGCAGTAACTAACGGAACAGAATGATTTCAATACTCGGAACCCTGAGCCACAATGCCATGTTTTCAGACCTTTAAATCACAATGAGCTGTTTCAAACCACTCAGAGGGTGTATGTTTGTTTTTCAGGTTCGCTCTGAAGTCATCGCCACCTATGCTCTTTGTGGGTTTGCCAACTTCGGCTCCCTGGGACTTGTAATAGGAGGCCTGAGTAAGAACCCCTCTCACAATTTGTTTGTTAAGCAAATCCCAAAGAAAGCACAAAAAGGAATAGGCTGTGGGTGAAACTTAGAAGAATTAGGGACTAAGCAGCTTCTCTGCCAAGGCCTAGCACTCAACTGTGAATGGAAGGGCAGCCAGGTGGTTGCAGGCTTTGGTGTGGAGGTACTGGGAGAGGTGCTGAGGGCAAGGAGAAGGAACTAAGCCCTTCTGATAGCCCTCCCTGTTTAGCCCTCAAACATGAACCTGAGCCACTACTATCCATGAGCTTCAGGAGGAGCAAATCGTCTCCTTGTTTGAAAGATGAAGTTGGCTATTTCCTGTAAAAATATCACATATATGCAGTAGGCTTATAGGGAAAGAACAAAAGAGAAGGTTTTCAGTGGAAGAAGGAAAATTGGAAAACCATCTGACTTCCTCACCAGGCAGCCAGAATTGCTGCCATTCACCAGCAATTACCAGCTTCATTTACCCTGAAGCCACAATGGACTCTGCAGTGCCAGCAGTGGGGCAGCATAGGATGAGCGAGACCCAGCCATGGGGCCAGACTCACTGAAGGGCATAGTCATCCAGCACAGACATTTAAACTGCTAAAGCAAACAGACGTTACCATTTTATATATAAGCCACCCACTTAAAAGAGAGAGTCAACACAGGCACTTGGCCTTCAAATAGACCACTAAAAAGTGTCCCATTTTTCCTTCGTATTTCCCATAGTTCAAACTGCAGGGTGGGAAATTACTCCTGTGGGGGCAAAAGCTGCCAGGTTCACCTTCCTTACATGTATTTCTGCTTTATTCTGCTTTATTTTTCTTCCTAGCAAGCATTGCTCCCTCAAAAAAGAAGGAGATAGCCGATGGTGCTTTCAGAGCAATGATTGCAGGAACTGCAGCCTGTTTCATGACGGCCTGTGTTGCAGGTACAGCGCTGGGCTTTGGTGTTCCCTACAGTCCGTGACCACCAGGTGGCAGTGCACCAGCACCATGCTGTATCCACCTGGGCTGCCCCTGTCACTCAAGCACAAGTATATTTTTGGGCTTGTCAGGGTTAAAAGTTGATATGAGACAAAAGGTTCTTGAAGCTAGAATATGAAAAGATGTAAAGGTTTTAATTCTTCCATTATGCCTTTATTTTGGGGGATGGGGGATTTGGTGATTTTGGGGGGAGGTTCTTTATTGGTTTTTTGTATGTCTGTGCAGATCACGATTCATAAACAAAGCAAGTTATAGATGAATTAAGTTCCCTCCTCCACACCACTACATAAAGAAAGAGAGAACTAATTCTGGAAAAGTGGAATAAAGGAGTGCAAAAGAAAGAGAGTGAGGGGGAATCTGAACAACTCTTTGTTGTAGTGGTAAATCGGTATTTTGAGTGGATATTATTTCCACAGAGCACTTAAGCTAGTGAAATGGTCCTAAATGGGACTCCACAGCTGATCCTTATCTTCAAAATTTCACCCTTAATCTGAGTGACGAATCACAGTGCAACAGTCATTTTAGGGACTAAATTAAAAAGAACATTAATTATTCTAAATATTATTAATTTATATGCTTCAATAGGTAAAATTTATCCTCAATAATTAACAATCCCTTTTCCAGCTCTCTTACGTGAGCATGTGATACACAAAATTTTATGATGAAGGTTAAAGCACTCATATTTCAACAGTGAAGAAAGATCTTGCTATTTTACGTAGCTAAAATCACTGTCTGTTCCTACCACAACCTCTCTATGCCTTTGTGTTCATGGTAGCAACAGAAACATATACATTTTAAGGATAAGCCCACACTATTTTCTGAAGGCTACAGAACTAGCACACCTGAAATAACATTAGTCTTACAACCATCCATAATATTTTCATACATGACACTACTCTGCATAACTGAGGAACCAGGAAGCCCTACTAAATGTGTGTCATTTCACAACACTGATCTTAAGAATAATATTGTGAACAGCCACTGGGAAAATCCAAAATAATAGAATCTGCTTTGGAAAGAAAATTGCATTCCACCCACTCTTGCCATGGTAAATGCTTTCCTTATGCTCAGGAGAAAGTAGAAAAGCCAAGCAATTTCTATTACTCCAGTTAAGATAAGAAAATATTAAAAATGTGTCCAAGTTCCACAACATTACATACAGAAGAAGCTATCACTTTCATACTTTTTTGTCTCCATTACTTCAGTGAATGCTGGCATTACTATTTGTAGGAAATTTTGTAGAACATCTAGCAAACCAAACTCAATTTAAAGAAAAGTAGAAGGTTCTGTATTTACTTGCACTGCTTTAAATGCAACATAGCTTCATTTTAGTTAATGAAAACACACTGACCCAGTGGTGAGAAAGGCATTACTACACAGTATTAGTATCATTAAAAGGGGCCAAAAGAAAAGAAAATCAAAATTATCTAAGTGTAACAGGTTGCAGTAGTTTAATTTCTTCATATAAAAAGTGAAGAAATTGTTGTGGTTGCTCCTTATTTCAGTTCTTTAAAATTATTCAGATTCTTTAAAAATCCCACAGTTCAAGGGTTTTGACCATATACTTTTACATATCCACCTCAGATGGTGATTTTGCGTCAGCCAGGATGGTTCATTTGATCATGACTCACATCCCCAGGTCTCATCTTCCTCTTCATTACTCATTAAGAAAATTTTAACTTACTTCACAGGAATGCTGACTGTGCCTGGTCTGGAAGTTCCTTGCCACATTTTATTAGGAAATGCTTCCAACTTCACAGATTTCCCTGCCAACAGCACAGAGCTAGTTAAATGCTGCCAGCATCTCTTCACAAGGTATTGAGAAACCCTTTATCCTCTGACAGTAAAATTTAGGGAGATCGTATCTTCTCTAAAAGCCTAATTTTATTTTTTGTTTGTATTTGGCTTTTTTCCTTAAGCACCTGCTTTCTGTGAACTAGCATCTTTTAGATAAATGGATATTTTAATGCTGTTGAATTGTTTTCCTTTTCTTGGGCATTTTTCTGTTGCTTAACAAATGCATACAGAGACAACAGTAATTTAAAAATATCTTTGTTGAAAACTCCTTGTGAGAGGAGGGTCAAGCACTGATCTCTCCTCTGTGGTGACCAGTGATAGGACCTGAGTAAATGGTCTGAAGCATGTCAGGGAGGTCTAGGCCGAATATTAGGAAAGAATTTTTCACCCAGAGGGTGGTTGGGCACTGGAACAGCTCCCCAGGGCAGTGGTCAGAGCACCAGCCTGACAGAGCTCAAGAAGCATTTGGACAATGCTCTCAGGCACATGATGTGAGTCCTGGGGATGGTGCAGTTCAGGGCCAGGAGTTGGACTCGATGATCCTTGGTTTATCTCAAATACTAACAAAAAATTAAATCAATTATTTAAACTAATACAATGTTAACATAATATTTGACAATAGCAATAGCTAAAAAAAGTCAGGAGCCTTTCCCTCCTTTCCCTCTTCTGTCTGTGAATGTGACTGAAGATAATAATAATCAGGCCTGTTAACACTGAAAACTTAACATGCATTTGAAGTAGAAGAATATTTCAAGGTAATTTTTATTTCATATCCAAGGAAGAGAAGAAGAAAGAAATGCTGATATTAAATAAGAAACATACTCAGACATACCTAATACTACCTCAAAAAGAGCCAAAGGTCTATGTATTCAGGTTATGGTGAGAACCTTTCAAATTTTTCCTAACATGCATTTTTTTTCTTTTTCTTTTTTCTTTTTCTTTTTCCTTTTTTTTTTTTTAATTCATTTTTACAACTAATTGTTCTAGAAATAAATACTCTTAATTCATCCTTTTTCCTTGCTATTGAAAATAGAAGAACTTACAGAGCAAAAATCATCTCTGGGTACTCAATCATTCTTACTTCTTCATTCCTCCAACTTTTGCTCATCACACTAATCTTAACTCTAACAGGTTGCTACAAAGACAAGAACCTGCTCTGTTTGCAGCAGAATCAGTGTTAAGCAGATGCTTTGAAAATGTAAAAATATTGAATAGAGAGGTGAAACCTTCAATCATCTCAGTTATCTAGGGATGTATACCAAAGGCATGAGGACTTCCTACAGAAAACCAGGAATTACCCTGATAAAAGGGAGAGCATCTGGATGTGGCACTTGACTGGTGTTTGGAAAGTCTCTCTGTTTCATTTCTCATGAAAATTTTAGCACATCTAAAGTTGCTTTGGAGAATGTGTGTTCCCATGCGCTTGTGTATATGTATATATACATACACTGCAGAGAAAATTTGCCATGGCAAAATTCTGTGGTTCTGTAAAAAGCAGTTTTATGTGATTTCTGCTTTATTTCCTTCCCCAGTGCAAATCGTTCGGAGGAGATCTTTCCTGGAGGGAACTACAGTCTGAATTCCTGGAAAGTGTGTTGCCAAATACTGGGTCAACCTGCTTTTCATTGCACTTAGGTTAAGTTTTAATTTTTTTGAGAGGATAGACCATAAATAAGAACTGTGTTCATTGGAAGAAAGGAAATAAAAATTTTCCTTTGGTATGATGAGTGTGATTTTCCCCCATGCAATCTTTATTTTTAATCTCTTACCAGCACAATTCTTGCTTGGAAGTATGCATGAATTAAACTGGGATAAATGGAAGACACCTCTTGCTGCAGAATTCTTCTTCCATTACAAATTGGAATAGAAGAACATTTCTAAGCCTGATTCTTCTGCTTTTATTTCTACCCTGAAACTGACTAATTTGCCAGGTTAAACTGCTGTAGGCATGAAGAAAATCAGATTCAGAAGATCTGGCTGCCACTTACAGAAAGCTACGAACTAGAAATAGTTTTCAGAGTTGCCATTCATTTCTAGTAGTATTTCTTCCTTTCTCAATAGCAAAGAAATGTTTACTGCATGAAGAGAAATGTCTCTGTTCTCAGAAATCTGCATTTTCTGCAGAGGTAATTATATATATACACATATATACATACACACACACACACACACATATATATATATATATATACCTACCCACAGCTAGGTAGCTATAGCTGCCCATGAATGTGCTGCAAACATGTTCTACCTCATCAGCTTGGCAACTGAAGCACCCAAACTGGGGGCTAGCCACTCTATGCCAGAGTCTTCCTTCTTCTGCCCACAAGAGAGTATAGGAGGTTGGTCCCTGTTTAGAGTTAACTCATATGAGGGAAAATGTCCAGATTCCAAGTAAAGTTTCATGTATTAATTCTTCTGAACCTATGTTTTTAACCATTGTGAAAATTGATCCTGGAGTCACCAACCAGGAATTTTTACACACATTTGAACATTATCAAATGCAAGAAAAATCAAGTCCATACCATGACTATTTCCTGTGAAAACAAGATTAATGTAGGACTCCTCTAAAGGATCTTCTTGAAGAGGAAAGTCTGTTATGGTTTTAAGGTTCATGGATTCCAAAACTGAGAAAGTCTTCACCGAGAGAGAGAAAAGGTACCAGAACATTAGAAAACTCTGACATATTCTGCAAATAAAAAAAGTGCAGATGGTCTATTCAGGTAGAGCAATAACTAAATTTTCAATCTTCCATTAATTACTGCGGTATCTTTTCCAGGAAATCCAGGTTCATTAACTTAGACAGCTGCCAGTACAGTGGGTATTTATTTGAACTTACTGTGAAAGTGCTTGTTTCCTCTAAAGCTCAGTTCATTAACATAATCCTCTGAAAAGTTATAAATGTCAGTATTGCCAGTACCTGTGATTTTAATCTTTGGTTTTATTTTGTTAGATGTTTTTCTTTGGCCTCATCCACCTAGGTGTAGGAGACTGCATGTCATCCTCAATTTTCAGTGTTTTTAAAGGACGTTTATAATCCTGATTATGACAGATATGTGCTCATATATTTAATGTGAACCTATCCTAAAGAAAATGCATGGGTTTGATCCACAATTTTTATCCATCATGGTGGTTATAGCATGACTTATAAACTTTAAGTAAGTTTAGAGTCTGAAATAGAGTAATACTTTATTTCAAGGAAAATTAATCAGAAACATTAGTTCTCACTGTCAAAAGGAACAGATCTCATGTGCTCTGTTTACAAATCATCACTGGCACTCTCCCTTTCTGCTACTCCCTACCATGCTTTATTTAATACCAGTCTTTTGAAATGGCTGCTCTTTCCATTTCACAACTGTATGCTGGGTAAAAGGGCTGCTTGGGCTTGTAAATACCATCACGCATAAACTGCTAAAAAAGCCTCTCACATAGCTGAAGGTAGCAGCCTTCCTCCTGAAAAAGAGATGTGGTGTGTTTCTTTTCCTTTTTAAGACTCTTCTATACCTGGATTAGATGAAAGGCAATTTTTTCAGAGTATATATGGTATTTCTCTACACCTGCTCAAAAAGATTGCCCAGCTGGTTTGCTGATGGCTTAATCGAGAGACAATATACATGGGACATTACATCCTAAATGTAGCAAAAAGAGCAGTGAAAACAGGAAGGAATTGCTACCAAATACCATCATGTGTTCTAGTGACTATTTTCCCTCTGTGTTTGTGATGGTGCTAGGAGTCCAGAGTAGAACTCCTTATGTCTCTCTCAATACCAAAGTGGAATAGTGCATTTCACCAGCCTGGAGTTACCCTGGCAGCTTGGACCCTGAACTATCAGTGGCCAGAACACATTTCTGACAATATCAGCACCAAAAAACCTGCATCACAGACCTCAGAAGAAACATCTGATTTAATCAAATGCTTGCTAGCACATGTGGTGGGTCGACCTTGTTGTAGGATGGATGCCAGGTGCAACCAAATTTGCTCTGTCCTTCCCCTCCTCTGCTGTACAGGTGAGAGAAGATCCAATGAAATGCTTGAAATAAGGACAGGGTGAGACCACTCACCAAGTACCGTCATAGGCAAAACTGACTCAGCTTCGGGAAAATTAATTTAATTTATTGCTGATCAATTCAGAATATGATAAAGGGAAATAAAACCAAATCTTAAAAATACTCTCCCTCATCCCCCTCTGTGCCTTGGGATCATTTTTACCCCGATTTTCTCTACCATCCAGCAGTCCTGAGTGATGAGGAAGTGGGGCTGTGGTCAGTTCATCACAAGTTGCCTCTACCCCTCCTTCTTCCTCAGGAAGAAGAGTCCTCACAGTCCTCCCCTGCTCCTATGTGGGGTCCCTCCTGTAGCAGACAGTCCTTCACAAACTTCTCCAATGTGAGTCCTTGGAGTCTTTCCGTAGGCTGCAGTTTTTCATTAACTGCTGCAGCATGTGCCCCTTCCATGGGGTTCAGTCCTTCAGGAACAGGCTGCTTCAGTGTTAGTCACCAATGGGGTCACAAGTCTTGCCAGCAAACCTGCTCCAGTGTGGGCTTCTCTCTCCAAAGGCTTGCCAGGACCCTGCTCCAGTACTGACTCCTCTTTCAACGGGGCCATGGGTCTTGCCAGGAGCCCATTCCAATGTGGGCTTCCTAGAGGGTTTCAGCCTCCTTCAAGCACCCACCTGGTCTTGTGTGGGTCTTTTCCACATGCTGCAGGTGGATCTCTGCATCCCCACGGACCTCCATGGGCTGCAGGAGCACAGCTGCCTCACTATGGGCTGCACGACAGGCTGAAGGGGAATCTCAGCTCCGCACCTGGAGCAGTTCCTGCCCCTCCTTCTCCACTGACCTGGATGTCTCCAAGACTTTCCCTCACATATTCTCACTCTTCTCTTTTGGCTGTTTCTTTTGCAGCAGGTTTTTTCCCATTTCTTAAGTAACTATCGCAGAGGCACTACCACTGTCATTGATGGGCTCAGTTTTGGCCAGTGGCAAGTCTTTCTTTTAGCCAGCTGGCATTGGCTCCACTGGAAATGGAGGAAGCTTCCAGTAACTTCTCAAAGAAACCACCCCTATAGCACACGTTCCCTCTTCCCCTCCACTACTGAAACCTTGCCATGTAAATCCGGTACACACACTATATACATAGATTCAAAGATGTAAATGAACATTTTGTCAGTTCATAAACAACGGATGAAGTCTATGTGGAGGTGCTTCTGTTTCAAAGGTCTTGCAAAAAAAGAGTTTAACTTTCTTTAAAGTTATCAGCATGGCAGTGCACAATAGGTTAGAACTAATGAAGATGACAAGTGAATGAAGCATTAGTGGCATGACTCAATTCCTCACCCTCACAAGCTACCCACTGGATGTCAGTACATATCTAATAGATTTGTACTGTAGCTTTCGCAGGGTGTTAGTCACTAAAAGTCACTGGTAATAATTCCAGGAAAACTTTTACGCAGTTCTGTGTGCAACAGTTCCAGGAAATCTACTATATAGCCTTTATCATGCTCAGAACATCTACAGTCAATGAAAATTATCTTTAAAGTAAAACAAAGTTCTTTCTCAAGCCAATTTAGAGAAGTACTGAAATATGTAAATTAGACATGTCTGGCAGGTAACAGAAATATTTCTATTTTACTTGTCTGAGATTACAGGCAGATGGAAAAAACAAGGACATCTTAGAAACAAACTTTTTCCAATTTTACGTACTGCAGCAGCCATTACAACCTATATATCTTTGTGAACAAGTAGTAGTTGAGTATGCATTGTGATTTAACTGGTGGGCAGCTAAATACTGACCAGTCATTTGCTCATTCCCTGATGCTACCTGGGATGGGGAGGAGAATTCTAAGGAAAAAAAAAAAATTGAGTTGAGGTAAAGACGGTTTGAGGCAATAATAATATTATTAATAGAATATACAGAAGAAGTGATACATAAGGCAATTGCTTTCCATCCACCAACTACTACCCATTCAGTCGCTAGGCTGCAGCCCCCAGCCATCCCACCTCCCTGTTTATATGCCTGACACCATACGGCAGGGAATATCCTTTCAGTTTGAGTCAGCGGTTCTGGCTCTGTGTTTGTCATGGTTTAGGAATGGTACTCCCCAATGTAGTGCTCTCACTGAGACTCTCCAAACCACACTGCAACTCCCTTGCTTAGCCTCCTGATCCCCCTTCCCCCTCTGAGTTGCTGGAGAGAAGAATTGGAGGCACAAAAGGTTGATCACCGGTTGAGATAAGAACGACTTACTGGAAACAGCAATGAGATAAGAAAACAAACAGTAACAGCAGCTATAGGAATAGCAAAAATGTACAAAAGAAAGAGAGAATGATTCACATGTAAAAATTTCCTCATTGAAGAGCTCAACCTGACTGCAGCCACACTGCTCCAACTGCTCCCTCCATCTCAGCACAAGCATCACCCAACTTTTCCCTCTGGAAATCATCATTAACCCACCAGTCTTTGCTTACTCAACCAGAAAGAACCCCTTCACCTCAGCAGAGACGCCCTTCCTCTCTCCACCAGCAGCGGTGCGATGTAGTATAGAATAATTCGGTGGTATAGAACAGTAAATTGGTGTAGAGTAACCTCCAGGTCCTGGCCACACCCTCTCCTAGCTCCAGCAAAAATTAACCCTCTTATGTCTGGAGCCAGGACTGTTTTCTTCCAAATTCTTGTGCTGCCCCCCAGCATATTCACTGTTGGGGTGGTATGAGAAGCTAAAAAGTCCTTGACTTATGGTAAGCACTACTTAACAACAAATAAAGCATCAGTGTGTTAACAAAATCATTTTCATCCTAAATCCAAAACCACTGTACCACCTACTAGGAAAAGAAATAACCCTATCCCACCCAAAACAAGGACACTGGCAGAGAGGCATATCATGTACAAGTTATGGAACCAAATCAGTGTTCTCTAAACCAAGTATAACCCGTTTCTCTCAAAAGACATGATTAGAGAAAGGCAAGATGCCAAGGATATAGAATATTAATCCCAATTCTTCTACAGACTGCAACTGTTTTTGCTATGCAGGGGTCAGTCTACTTCTGTGCAAAGCCATAAATTCATTGTTCCCAAAAGCTGTGAGTCTATGGATCACTGACAGGATTCCAAATTTCAACTAGGAATAGCTTACATTAGATGTGTCATATTAACAGTGCCATATAGGTGTGAAGGTGTCTCTTAATATCAGCCCCACCAGTTGTTGAAAAAGACAAATATGTGTTGAGGGCATTGGTGCAGAGCAAGGGAAGCTCTCTGTCCTTGTGAGGCACGTGGAATGGGGAACACAGCCCTGCTTGGCAGTCACCGGCACAGCTGGATGTGTCCTGGGAGCAGCTGGTGTGAAGCCCTAAGCTTGGCATTTGCAACCACGGTTCATCCGTGTGAGACCATACCAGCTCTGTGAGCAGACCCACAGAATAAATAGGTCTGCTGCAATTCTAGGCTGTCTTCTGGTATCAACATAAAAACAAGCGTCAGGTCACAGAGCTTTCATATTTGGGAGGCTGAATCAAATCCTCAGTCAGTCTAAACTTGGTGTATTTTCACTAAAGCTCGAATTATCATACACACTTATGACAGTGTAAATCAGAAGGAGTTCTTTCCTTGGGTTTGATTTTGATTTCAGACTGGC
The DNA here is from genome assembly GCA_013399225.1 of Rhipidura dahli. Taxonomy (NCBI): domain Eukaryota; kingdom Metazoa; phylum Chordata; class Aves; order Passeriformes; family Rhipiduridae; genus Rhipidura; species Rhipidura dahli. The sequence continues at coordinate 208,098 of VXAC01006427.1, read as the reverse complement.
TTGAAAGTCTATCAGTGCACAGACACCAATGAAATTACTTAATTTAATACAATAATGTGTATTGTATGTGCACAACTGCACCCATGTTTCTGTTTTGCTTTGTGAAGCTATGACTCTGAAACATGAGAATACAAAACTGGAAAACAGACTGGTGAAAAACAGTTCACTCTTTAGCTCCTGATGATTTTATAGAGGGGAGAAAAAAATCAAAGCATTTTCTTGTTGCTATGGTATTTTGCAGCACAGGGATTCACTATAGCAACCAGTACATTACCTCATAAGGCATTGATCAGAATGCATATGTTGCCATGGTTGCCACAGTGGATATTTTATTTTTGCTGTATTGATTGATGCCTTTGATGTCAGGTGGCTAGAAATGGGAGCACCCTACATGACATTCTGCTTGTTCCCTGATGGCAAATATAGATGGCAGCTCAGGATCACATTTGTCTAGATTAAATGAGAAAATTTTGAATTTTTACATGCAAAATCTTGCTTGTTTGCCAGAATTAAACATATGTAAGAAATATCAAATCTGAGTTTTCTTGTTTACTTGTTTTCCATCTGCTAGAGGAGTGTTCCCACCTCAGCATCAATTGCATTGCAATATTTAGAGTCCTCATGTTCGGGAAAATGGTCCCAAACCTAGTAATAAATGCGGATCTGTGTCCAGATGTGAGTTTTGTACCCCATGTTCACTTCGGAAAATTTCTTATCTCTGTTCCTGATTTGTAAAATGAAGCAGTAACCTGGGTGTGTTGTTAGAAGTTGTGTTACAGCAAAGGTTGTTAGCAGAAGTGAGAGAGCAGGACTTTTGCAGATGTGGGACTATATACCCGGGAAATCCATCTCTCTGATTCTGTGCTGGAAAGTAAGGAGAAACTGCATTACATGCCGAGTTTCTGTCTCTTATATATGGATTGAAACAGATATAACTTCACCAGCCTGGAACTTCGCCTGAACTAAGAGCTCTAATCTGGTTCAGAAACAAGACTGAGGATAGGTTCATACCAGTGTTATTTCCCCTCTCTGAAGATAAAGTCCCACACTGCTGCAGTGTCTTAGCACAACCAACAGCAGGGACACAAATTTGGTGTCCATACCAAATAACTACCATTACATCACATAATGCCACCTATCTTCCATAGCTGTTTATAGCCCTAAGTAATCCAAGCATCATTAACTGCTGACTGAAATTGTCTTACAAAATTCTCATTTGACTCTAGTTGGCTATTTGGCCATATTAGAGTAATTATTACATACGGAAAGTCTCTGAAGTATCTTTTCTCTTTATTTGGAATAATTTCTTTGTTGCAGCTACTTCCCCAAGGAGCCACTAAAAAAAGTTTTCTCTATTTTCAGTTCAGGAATACCACATAGAAGACATCCATCCTCCATAGTTTGTTAAATAATCATGCTCAGCTACTTCAAAAAAGGAACTGATCCTTGCGGCTGTGTGCTATTCTTGCAGACAGCTCAGCTAAAGTCAGCTAAGGTACCCTCTGTACTATACATATTTTCCATTCAAAAGTGATTATGGGACCTGGCTTCACCTGAAACCAGATGTAGGAAAAATTGGAGATCTCCACAGACCTGTCACTTCACCCCTTGTGCTACTTAACTGCCATAATAAAACCACAGAAGAGCCCAGACTGAGATTTCAGATCAGGCATCATTTCCCAGGTAACTGTTGAATTCCCAAGCATCTTGCTTCCTTCTTTTCATCCTTTTTTTCTCTGATCATTCCATGAATTTACAGAAGCACAATTCTCATCTATCTTTCTGTATCTGCCTGTTTTGATCACCTTTATTTTGATTTCACACACCATTGAAGGGTGCTGGAATTTTTCCTTTGTTGGTTCACTAGATGGCAGGAGAGACTCAGTAAAAGCTCTTCCCGAGACAATAGGTAGGGATACAGGTATTTAGTCTTTTTATTTATTACGCAGCCCACTTGGGATTTTTGTTGATCAAAATTTCATGTTAAACACTTTTTTTACCCTGTTTTCAGGTAATTTTTTTCATATAAAAAATGTGATATGCTTTGGCTAAGGTGGCTTGCTTTTAAGGGGCCACTCTGGGCACTTTATAGCTCCACTTCCCAGAGTGCTACACAGCCATTCCTGAAGATCATCTTTTCCCAAAATGATGTCTGCTGATTCCCCTATAGGTCTTATCACCTTTGTAGGTTGTAGTAAGGGTGTTAGTGCCTGTCTGTAGAGACCTTAGAGAAAGTAGTAGAATGAATTATGGAATACATGAAATTTGGATGCTGAAAAAACTTGCAATAGATGGAGGTGTGAAGAGGGCAGTTGTGTTTCCTGCTACAAAATCCTCTTTCTATTTAGCTGCAGGTAATATGTAGCTCAAAGTTTCTAAAAATTATGCATGGCCTAGAATAGCCACAGCAATAATAGTACCAAAGTATATTTGACTGTAATCCCCACCACCAGTCTAGGTCTCAGCTTGTTCTCTGCCTTCAGGATTGCTGGGCACAATAAGGCTTTTCACAAGCTAAAGATTGATGCCTAAAGAGTTTTGCTTTTTGTTTATATCTGTAGTTTTATTGACTTTAATATATAACGTTATAGTTTCTAACTCTTTTTCACTTTGGCATAGTAGCTGCACTTTCCCAGTTCTAGCTGGCTTCCTGGAATTCCGTTTAGTCTTGCCTTTTAGGCTAACAAGGACACTTTATTTTCCACTAAAATTTAAAAGGCATAACAAGAAAGCCCTTGGAATAACTCCAATGGGGCAGAACAAGGGAAAATTTACCTAACCAACTGCTCTTCTAATTGGACAATATTTGATAGGTATACTAATCAACTAAACTTATAAAAGTTGCAGAAACACTCTGTCATGTGTGCATATTGCCATATTGTGCACCTTGAAAGCCTTTCAATTAAGGGTTTGCTTTTAGCTTATCATTTTAATGCTGTGTGGGAAAGATGTGTTCTATTCCAGGCAACAATATAGTTTTCCTTAGTTGCCTTGTAGGGGTAAGGGAGAACAGGAGGAATCATCTCACTATGGGAGAGTGGGTTAAGAAAAACATACTAATAAGGACGTAATCTTGAGTAGCAGTCCTAGAAAACAGTACCCTTGAAAAGGAGAGGTAAATTTATTGTGGAGAAAACACAAGACATCCTTAGGAGATGTACTCATTTACCCAAGTGAATGGTTTGTTTCTGGAGTATTGATTGCTGCAGTGTCTGGCAAACTCTTTATTTGCAAGGAAGAGGGAAAAACAATGAGCATTTCTTGCCTTCCAGAGATACTAGAACCACCATTCAAGAGCTTAAATGCTTACTTCTAAATACAGCAAAGTAATCCACTTTGGAGAGTAGTAACCTGTTCACACTGAGAACTGTTTGCAAGAACTTCAAAAGAATTTTAAAGGATCCTTAAAAGAGATTGGATAGGTATAGTATTCTCAACACCTAAATAAGAAGGTCTCCCCATTTCTTTCACTTCAATTGAGAAATGTTTCGTCTAACAACATGAGACAGCAGCTACTCACTTTGAGCTGTTCTTCATCTGTCAGATCTATGACTGTGTTAATGGGAACATCAGGAAAGGCATACACAAGATGTGGGCACCTGTCCTTCAGGAACCATCCACAAAACACTCTCAGAATACTTGGAGGGCTCAAAGCCCTTCAGCAACAATGTACTGTTGAGAGCTGGATAGATTTGGCTTTCTTGCAACAGCTTTTCTTCATATTTCCTTTTGTCTTTCTATAAAGCCTGCTGTGTGTGTTTGCCAACAGAATGAACTGAAGCCCTTGTGAGCAGTGCAGAATGGGTGGTGGTTTCACCCTTACTAGCAATACCTAGCTTTTAAAAGGCTCCCTCTTCTGGAAAATTGTTCATAAAAGCATCTTCACTTGGACATGAAAGGGAACATATTCTCCAAAGATGTTTTCAGCCAGTTTCAGAAAGTATATTTTTGTCCTGGAGACCTCAACCTGGCTGTTTCCAAAGAGGACTTTGCCAAATAACCATCGAAAGAAAAAACTAAAATGTTGGCCTTATCCACCATAGTATTTTCTTTTTTTTTTTTTTTTACAGGGAAATATTAGACTTTCAATAGAAGTAGCTTTTCTTTCCATAAAACCTGCTCCCTAAAGTTCTTTCAAAATATTCATGCTAAAGGGAAGAACTTTCTTTTCCACATCTGAGTACATTGCAATAACTATAAATATATAATTGTTTATCTAACCATTGCTATTCTGATCTATAAAGACCTTGTCCTTTGCAGATCTTTGAGGATTCAATAGGTTGTTAAAAATGTACCAAATTTGTTCCTGCATTAGAAGTTACCTTCATCCCCTCCTTATTCTTTAAATAATCCCTAAAATAGCAATAGGTTCTTTCAGCTGCATCTAGATTTATTTCTTTTCTGAGACAAGGTCTTTGGTCTGTGCAAACATCTCCTGAAATCCTACAACACAGACATCAGGCAAAAAAGGCTTTTGCACTAGGATCACTTGCATGTGCTTAGTTATGTGGCAAAAAAATATTTTTCAATGTCTTTGACTCCAACTACAACTGCATGAGCTGGCTGTAGTTAGTGAACTGCATCCTTTTAGTGCTTTACACTTTCTCAGATACACTTGTTATAGTTCTGCACAAATCCAGTCAGGTAGTTTACTCATTAGCCATCAAAGAGGGAGCTAGACTAATACCTGAGGACTATTTGACTTAGCTGCACTAGTAGTAAAAAACCCACACATTATCTGACAAGCATAAATCTACCAAAGAAAGCCTCAGTTGAACCAGGCTTGATAATGTTGTCCAAAGCAGAGGAGAATGGCAATTCTCCTCCTGGTTTATTTTGGTAGGTGACATGGAAAAAAACAGCTTTCAAAATACAAGAAATCTTCCACTTGCAGATTATCTTTGCAAATACAGACATTTCAGAGAGAGAAGGTTGAATCCTAAGGTGGTGGTACTGATGACTGAGGAACTATTATGGTGACACTGGGAGCTCTTACTTTTGTCTTTGTAAAAGTGATCTCATTTAGAATTCTTGCAAGACCCTCTTCTACTTACATACCTGACCTGGTTTCAGCTGGGATAGAGTTAATTTCTTCTCCACAGCTGTTACAGTGCTGTGTTTTGCATTCAGAATGAGAATGGTGTAGATAACACACTGTGTTTTGCTTTTCTGCTAAGTTGTGCCTATCCTGAGTCAAGGACTTGTTTTCTTCTTGCGTCATGCTCTGCCAGTTAGGACACACACAAAAGAAACTGGGAGGGAGTACAGCTGGAGCAGGTGGCCAGAAGTCACCAAAGTGATATTCCATACCACAGAACACCATGCTCAGTATATAAAGTGGGGGGAGTTACCTGGAAGGGCAGCTGATCTGGTTGTGGGAACAGGGTCTGGTATTCATAATTGTATAGTGAGCAATTTTCCCCCTTTTTTATTATCATTATTATTTACCATTATTGTTGAATTTTACTTTATTTTCAGTTATTAAACTGTTCTTATCTCAGCCTACAGCTTTACTTTGATTTTCCTTCCCTTTCCACCTGGATAGCAGGGGGAGAGACTGGGGGTTGAACAAGCAAGTGGTTCTGTGGTGACTAAATTCCATCTGGGCTTAAACTACAACAATGCCACAGAAAAAAAAGGGAAAAAAGAAAAATGGCTGCTGTTAGATGTCTATTCCTGATTTTGACAAAATAAGACTATGTTGATGGTATCTGTTCTGTCTGATGGCACTGTTTCTGGCAAAACATGTTCTAAAACACGATAGGTATAATTCTGAGTGCATTAGTTTGTCAGGGAAAATGAACAGGCACTAACCTCCTTTTTACATTATGGAAACAAATAGACCAAGCAACAGAGAGCTTTTGATCCAATTTTTATGGACTAAACAGAAGAACATGTGTAGAGATCAAGGCAACTGCAGACACCAGTGCATGCAATGGCAATCATAGTAGCATTACCATAAAGGCAGTACAAACTAAGCAGCCACTAACGATACAATACAGAGCACAACACAAATATTACCAGGCCTCATTTCCTAAGCAAGAGTATGAATGTGTTACATCTGCATATTACTTGTGCAGTGTAGTCCTCAGCTGCTGGTAAAATCATATACACTGCAATCAGATAATCTCCTGCTTTTGACAACGTTTAGCAGCCCATTGCTAAGCCCTTATCAGTTGATTCTATTGCTGGCAATACATAAGAGACAAAGCTCTCTTTTATTATCAGAGATGGGCCCATGGGGTTTTTTTCACACCACAGAAAAAATACTGCTTCTCAGTGGGTTGATACTTGAGTTTTATTTACATATGTCTTCTCAAGAGACTCATGTGTTAGTCTAGAATCAGTGAGATTATCCAGGGTGAGTATTTTATCTTAACCAGTCTTAGCCCTGGTCTCCACCAGAAGTCTAGATGGACCAGGACTGAACATATCTGTCTCTCATGCTGCTGGCAGCACCTGTGGAGCCAAGAAAGTGTCAACAAAAACAAGCTTTGCACAAGTGTTTGTAAAGGGAAAGGATGGAAGGCAATTTTGTTGGGAGTTTTTGTTTGCTTAGTTTATAAATAGTCAGCTTGATAATGACCAAAAGTGAAAGACTATACTGGTTTTGCACTGTCTTGTTCAGCTCTGCTCTACACTGGGTCTAGGACTGGCCCATGAGGTGTAAATGGCTCTGTGCTAGATCTCCACTGTAAACCAATACAGGTGATAGGATTAGAGCTCTTCTGAAATCAATGTCAGAAGTTATGGAGCTGCTCTTTCTGGAGCACTTCAGCACACAAGCACAAAGAACAGAGCCTGTTATCATGAAGTGGTGTATTGGTTTTATGCGGCAAGGTTTTGGTAGTGAGGACCTGTGTGTCTGTCCTCTGTGAGAAAAGACGAGGTCTGTCCCCATGTCAGACACAGCAGACTCCAAAATGGACCCATCGCTGAAGTCCACATATTTTGTTTATGGAAATGTGTCCACATGCTGTCAATGTGCAGCTATGGAAAATATTCAGGTTATGAAATTGGTCTGAATGCCCCAGCAGACTGGACATGGAAAAGAAAAGAGTAAACAAATTCCAAGTGTTGTCTATTAATAAAGAGTTACAAATAACATAAACAATGCTAATGGAAATATTACACTTTATGCTAGCCCTCTGTCTCATTAGAATACAGAACAAGCCAGTTTAATAATATTATTTAACAAAAAAGGGGCTATATTAACCAGTCTGACCCTTCTAGATAGTGTTATCCTAATCTATGCTATTTTTCTCATATAAATGATAAGAGTCTTTAAGGATAAAGTTCATTATTTTTCATTTCAGCTACTTGAGTTGCAATGTGTTCTTGAACAGATAAAACCTGCCTGGGAAACTCTGAAGAAGGAAGAGGACATCTGCAGAGGCAGGCTTTGTTTCTGTTCCTGTACACATTTCCACACAGCTCACACAACCACAGAATTGTTAGGCTTGGAAGGGACTTCTGGAGATCATCCAGTCCAACACTTCTGCCTAGTCATCTCATCCATGTTGGCACTAGGGCTGCTCCTTGGTTCCACTCTGACAAGCAACACTCTCTGGGTGCAGTAATAGAGGTGACCAAGTCAGAGCTGCCATGCTGCTGTGAATGTGTTAGAGGAGCTGGGTTTGGAGACTGCTTTTCAATCATGTCTCACCTACAGGCAACTTTTACATGCTCGTCATCAAACACTTTGCATCCTGGCACACATGGCCAGAATGGCCAGAGAGGTCAGAATCCAGAGTCTTGTATGTCTGATGATGAAATGGGATCTGAACACCTTCCAAACTATGTACCAACTGTGTTTCCTGGGTAAGCTTGTCAGAAGAAGACTCTCCTAGGGTTCAGGTTTGTGAGCTGTGGTGGTCTCTGCCATCAGCCAAGTTTTTTTTCAACTGTACCTTCCCCATCTGCATTTTTCTACTTAAAAATGGCTTTAAGTTCTGCCACTTCAAGATTTTGCCAACTCTTCCATCTGCCACTGCACTGGAATACTATGATTCTTCCACAAACATATGTCTGGAAAGAAAATAATTTTAGAGAACAGCAAACAACCAGCAATAATGGCATGGGGCATGCAGGATTGAATGAGAAACATTCCCTGGGTTGAGAAGTCCATGTGACCTTTCAACCATCAGTAATGAAGTATCCTATATGCCTACTACTAAGGGCAGACAGTACTTCCTGTTCCTCTGGATTTCAGCTCTAGTCAAGGACAAAGCAGCAATTGACAGTGTATCTGGAGGGAATGTAAAGCTTTATGCCTTGGAATTTATTATAATGACATGCTCCCAAGACATGAATGCTACAATTGAAAAAAAAGTTTGAAATCTCCAGATTGAAGGCTCTTAACAACTAATACATCATACATATGCTTTTAAGCTGTTTCTAGTCGTCATTTACTACAAAGATCAGAAAAACCCCCTCCATGCTATTTACACTGTGAGATGGTAATGATCCATACGGCATTGGTGGCATACTGACATATGCTGTAGCATATGTTGTGAAAATTTCAGAGCCCCATTCTTCCCCGGAGGAATACAAAGATGGAGAGGCAGGGAAGAATGTGCATCTCCAAGCATGAGGGATGCCTTCTCCTACTTGAGTGTTTGCGGTTTTGACAGATATTTCTTTAAGTGTGTGACATCTTTTTAAGATTTTCAAACTTCTTTTCTGTCCTTCGTGTCTGCTGTGACCCTTTTGTGAAGGAGCTTGCCAAGGGTCAGTGGGCTCATTCCTCTCCCCAGCACCCACAGAGGAAAGGGGACTCCCCTGTTCCTCTCTCCATCCTCTTTCTGGCAAATTTCTGTCTCTTTTCTGTTCTCTGCCCTGTTCTTCCCTGTGTCTCCTTGTCTCTGTTTTCAGAGGCCAGAGGGTGTTGCTGCCTCCCAGCTGACTGCTTTCCTTCTGGGGGACAAGAAGTAGGGGAAAGGGGTGCCACAAGGAGGAAGGGGTGTAGGCAAAGGAGCCGCAGGACACACAGTGTGGGGTGAGATGGAAGTGAGGGCTTTGACCACATGTGGAGCAGCAAAATTCAACTCTATCTTTGCAAAACAAGGGCCTAAATACTATTCATGAGCTGATTGTCATACCTCAATAGGATTTTCAGTACTGTGTCCTCTGGGAGTGGGCAGAAGTATCTAAAATTTATCACCAGCCCAAAGGTAAAAGATGACAGCAATTAAGAAAGCCTGGAAAGTGGACCTGAAATACAAAATTCAAAAGAGTGGGAAATTAAAACCTCTGTACATTTTACATGCAACTATTATTTTTTGAGACAGATTTTTCAGAACACACTTTCCATATGATGGCTGAGACCATCACTCTCATTTTTGTTAGTGTTCTGTGTTTGGGCTTTCTAACATGCAGAAATTATTGTATGTTATACAGCTGACATATGATAGGTTCATTGCCATTAATCAACCAATTTGTTTAAAGCTATATTTTTCCTGACACAGAAGGTGGCAAAGGTTTAAATTTTAGATTAGCTTTCAGATAACATTTTAACAATACGCATGACCAGAAAAATGTGTAATAACTCTCATCAAAGTTGAAAATTTGACTCCTCCATCTCTCATTGTGAACCTCTCATAGATTTATATATTTCATTTGGTTGTCTGATGTTTTCCCCAACTCTTGCATCACCTGGTTTCCAAAAAATAATTTAAAATTTTAAATAATTAAAAATAGAGGGATGACTGGGAATCTTTTAAAGTGTTGGAATTGATTTTCCTTTTTCAATTTCTTTACTTTCTGGATGGTGTGTGTTTGTTTGTTTGTTTGTTTGTTTTGTCCACCACAACATCTCTGCACACAGTTAGAGTATACTTACTGTGATGAGAAACACACTAGAAAGAAAGGCTTGAAAATGGTTTGTATCCATGGGCCAACCACTTTGTGGGAATGACTGCTCTCACTTTGAGCTTGCTGGTTTTTAATCAGAAGATTTCCAAGCTCTGGTTTGCAAAGCATCAGGGAAGTGACAAGCACAACATTTGAGAGAAGATGACAGAACAGTGAGTGCACTCACTTTTCACCAAGTGAGTTTTCTGCAGTAATGATTCTTGAGCCCAAAGAGACCTATTACTTAAAACACCCATCTCTGGAAAACTCTAAGCTTCAGTGCAAAAATGAAATATTCCAACACTCCAACTTTTGTGTAGACTTTCACAGAGGCACGTTTGCTCTTTTGTCACCTCATCATCTCTGGATTGTTGAAAACTCATCTCCAACCTCTTCATTCTCTGAGAATAATGGGAAATTCATCTACTTTAGAAAATTCTGCCACCTTCTAAAATTTCCTCTTTTTTAAAAACTATTGTTTCCTTTCTCTTCTTCCCTGGTTTTAAGCCGACTTTGTTCCACTCATGTCCTACTGACTCAGCTGTGTGCTGTTTCTGTGGTTCCCCTCTTTTAAAAATGCTTTTCTGAGCTCATCAGCTACATTGCATTCCATTTTCTAGTCCCTTCTCACAAACCTACTGAACATTTCAGCCTTTCTGACAATTAAGCACATTAGCATCATCCAGTCACAATCATTCCTTGGTTCTTGGCTTCCCTAACTCACTGCTGAATTTCATCCTTCTCCTGTTTTTCTAGTCTATCTTTGAATAGGGAGCAGCTGTGAATATATGTAATTAAATGTCCATGTGACTAATATTAGAGATACAAATGGGACAAAGCCATGCCGAACATTTGGAAGTTTTCCTGTCCACTGCTCTGTGAGAGAGTCACACAGCAATGCAGGGCCTGTTTCAAATGCAAGCAGAGCCAGAGGAAGTCACAATAATTTCAGAGAATTTTGAGTTTGACAGTACCTGAGGTGTGATGTGTTATTGTAAAACTATGAAGTAATAGATCTGTATATGTAAAACATTGATTAAGCTACCTGTCATTTTATAACTGCAAGCACATGAATGGAAAAAACATAATGTATCTGGGTTCTTGAGATGCCACTGTCAGGGAAAACTGATGGGAAGGAGATTGCATGTAGCAGATACAGTGTAGGCTTAGACATTTGACACAGTCTTTCCAAGGTCACTCTGAAGTGAGATTTAAAATATCCACAGTAAATATGTATTTACAGAGGACTAAGCAACTACCGTATGCTCTTATTTGATTTACATCTGGATTAATAAACAAAACCTTCAGGTTTTGCCTCTTTTTCCCTGAAGAAACTCAAAGAATGACATCAATATCTGAACAACAAAGCTTTTGAAGCTTAAGTAAAGTGACCTCTATGTCAGGATTTTTAAATGGAATCTTTCTGAGGTAAATTATATTTTATTGAAAGAGAAAAATCATTACTGGGAGCTGTAGTAATGTAAAATTATATTGAGGAGTTGATAACTTGGCAATCATAAGTGACTCGCAAGTGGCTTGCCACACTGGAACCCTGAGGGGCTTGTTAGTACCCTCATGGGCAGTGCAGTATGCAGATTGGTGGGGTTTGTCATCCTTTAAAACAAAATATTTCTCTGTCTTGGTTTCAGCTGGGATAGAGTTAATTTCTTCTCCACAGCTGTTACAGTGCTGTGTTTTGCATTCAGAATGAGAATGGTGTAGATAACACACTGTGTTTTGCTTTTCTGCTAAGTTGTGCCTATCCTGAGTCAAGGACTTGTTTTCTTCTTGCGTCATGCTCTGCCAGTTAGGACACACACAAAAGAAACTGGGAGGGAGTACAGCTGGGGCAGGTGGCCAGAACTTACCAAAGTGATATTCCACACCACACAACACCATGCTCAGTATATAAAGTGGGGAGAGTTACCTGGAAGGGCAGCTGATCTGGTTGTGGGAACAGGGTCTGGCATCCTTCAGTGGGCAGTGAGCAATTGCATTGTGCATTACTTGTTTTTGCCTTGTTACTACCATCATTATTTTTTGCCATTATTACAGTATTATATTTTCAATTTATTTAATTTTTTTGAATTATTAAACTGTTCTTATCTCAACCTTATTCTTATGTTCTTATCTTACCTTGATTCTCCTCTCCCATTTGCAGAGAGAGGCTGAGGGAGAGAGTGGAGGTTGAGCAAGTGTCTGTGTGGTGCTTAATTCTCTGCTGGGTCTAAAACCACAACATCTTCCCTCTTCCCTCTAATATGAAAATGTGAGCTGTAGATAGAGTTTCCACAGACAAATTAATTTGTGTTGATGCAATTTGCTTTTCCTTTCATTTTCAGTTCTGCTTGCCAAAGAAATGGAACAATCTGCTGTCATTTGGGCAGGGATTAGAAAGAAAGGGGTGAGTGAATAAACAAAGTGGATGGTGTGAAAGAAAGGTTGCAGAACTGAGTAGGAGCATTGAATTTATAGAACCAGGATGATAAAGTGGAAACAAAAAATTGGTGAAGAAATGATTAGGACATTAAATCATTCAAAACCCCAGGAAAACAAACAAAAGCTGCAATTACACATAATGATTTTTTCTCTATGCATTAAGCCTCTTCCTATGGTATATTTCCCTGTGAGGAAAAAAAATGCAAACGGATAGCAGATGATCCAGATTAAAAAAAAAAAAATCTTGGGCCAGTTCTGTTCTACATAATGTGGGTGAAACCTTCAGTTTCTTGCTGATAAGAAGGCCAGAAGTATCTTCCTGTCTCAGAGTAACAGGGATATCTTTCTAAGCCGTTAACTGGGAAATGCAGTGAAATGGTTCAGTCTGGATGCCCTGCCCTTCAAGCTGGAGAGAATTTGGTTAAGGTCCATTAAAGCATTTCTCTGGCATACTTCCAACAATCTATTCAAACTGCCACTATAACTAGTATTTTCCACACTAGAGAAAAAGACTCAATTTTGCATCTTGGACAGATTATTTTGATAGTTCTGAAACTTCTACAAATATTTTTCAAGCTTAAGAATTGTTGAAGTGATTGTTTCCTCACAAACAAATTTTGATTTGAGAAATTAGCATTTTATGGGAGGAAAAGGGTGCTTTGAATAATTTCAGGCTCTGTATACTTAAGGAACAATATTTAGTTTGAAAAATCTAGTGCAATTTGCTAAAGTGGATGTAGAAGATTTTTATCACTGTTTAAAAGTTAAAGTTTTGCAACAAAATCCTTTACAGACTTCATGAGTAATGATTCCTGCTACTCACTCTGATTAATACAGGAAAACCATAAATATGTTTTTTATTAAACAAATAATCTCAGGCAAAAAAAGAAGTTTATCTACTTGCGGCTACCTCTCTTGAGGTTTTTACCACAAGGTGGAAATACAAGGTGGATTTAAGTTCTCTGTAAATGCCTTTGCAGGCAGATGAATGGATGTTGGATATGTGTAGTCCCAACCAAGATCATGCCAAATATCTTTAATTGTCACCATGTTCAAGACCATGGTGAATGTTGCACAGGAAATGGAACTCAGAGTTTCTTTAAATATTTTATAGAATTTATATGGGAAAATACCCAATCCAGCTGTTTTCCCATAATTCAGTGAATTAGTAGTCTCCTCAACTAAGGCATTTTCTACATCAGCTCTTTGTGTATGTAGGCATGTGGGGTACTTGGAGGCTGTTAAGGAGTCCATTAATTTTATTCCTATGTGCATCAGAATAGTAATTTTTCAAGTATATATCACCACAGACCTGCCTGAAGGCTTTACCTTTTTGTTTGCTTCAAGATCTTTCCTTTTATCTTGAATTTAAATGGACCTTGTTTTATTATTTTTGCTTTATTTTCTAAGTGTACATTCCAGATATTTTTCATCGCCTGTTGTCTATTTTCCAATGCTGCTCTCTTAAGTGCTAATGTACAGCATATTCTACATTGGGACTGGAGACAATTTTCATCTGTAAAAGCTGTAAAATGGAAGATTTGTCCCTCCACCTCAATAATGTGTCCTGGGGTTTTACATTTCACAAATCACAATTTGAGATGGATGGGTAATTGTTGGCATTTCTATAACAACCTGCATTTCAGGAACTTGAAACACTTTAAAATATCCCCATGACCAGAGTCCTGAGAATGCCCTGAAAATTTTAGTAGTACTGTGGTGTGTTATTTTCTCCCACATGCAGGGCTACATGAATGTGAACGTTCTTTCAAACAGAAAGCAGCACGAGCAGCCCATCATACTTTGGCTGCAGTACTAGGACTGGAACAGAAGCCACAGATGTGGTTGTCTGCAGTCCATACTCAACACCTGAAGAGGTTCATTTGTGGGATTTAGCAGGAGAAGGGATTTATCAGAGTCAGATGGAGAACTGAGGTTTTTGGATCAGGGCTATTATACAACAGTAGCAGAGTAAGAAACAGCAGTTGTAGGGGGAAAAACTGCTTGTTATTTGTTTGAACAATGTTATTTCAGCAAAAATCCTTTAATTAGACCTTTCTCATTATGTATGTAGTATACCAATGCAATATGTATGTTATTTTCTGATGCTCAGCTCCTTTCACTTATTATTTTAGATGCAGCTTCAAGTTACTTGGCATTTCTAATCAGTTATTCAAGCTCCAAAAGTTTCTTTGGAAGCTTTCAAATGAAAGCTGATCCACTGACAAAAAAAAAATTATATGGCTGAAAACCTCCCCAAAAACAAAAACAAAAATTAAATATAGAGGGAGGAAAAAAACTTCCTTTTTTTTCAGTTTAAATTCTTGATTTGAACAGTTGATTTGAAAATATGAGTAACTGGGTTCAGAGACCCTAGAAACAAAAGTCCTTTTTTGACGTCTGAGAGACTTGGATTATCCAGCTTAAATAATTTATTTCATGGTCATATTTCTTTACTTTGAATGATTTAACATATCTGGAATAGAAAGCAGTTGATGAGCAATGTCAGCCCTAGATATGGCAAATGAAAGAAATGACCTTGCAGATGTTTGCTTAACTGAACTTACTGATTAGGTTGAGGAAATTCACAGTTTTGCACTCAAATATATTTGCTTCACCCTAATACAAACTATCCTTTAACATTTGTAGCTGAGGTTTCTAGAGCAATGATTTCTGCAGCCCCTATGCTGAACTGATTTTTTCTTTGTGAATTTACTTGCCTGGGGTACTTGTGCTCCTGCAGCAACTTTGCTGCAGGATGTAACTTACCCAGACCAAAGGGCAAATCTCCAACTATTTCCTGAGGGTTCAGTGTTTGTATACTCACTAATTTTCTTCTCTTTCAAATACTACTCTAAGCTGCATCCAGTACTAATACTGACATTGTTCATTCCCTGTTATGAGAACTGTAAGACTGAAAGCTTATCCTTTTGTTTATTTGTCAGGGGGATCATTCTCTCTGAAATATAAGTATTTTGTAACAGTCATGGTGCAGGTGAAGCTCTGTTTTGTGAACTTGCAAACACAGAAGGAACTGAGAAGTAGAGAAGTACTTAACAAAGAGCTCCTTGCAAAAATAAAAGAAAAAGGAAAAAAGGGTGAAAAAATGGCAGGGGGGAAGAAATTACAACTTTAAAACACTCCACTTCCCAGGAAAATTCCAGCTTTTGATCACTCTTTGTCCAGTAAAATCCATTTACCAAGCTGAGCAAGACTCTCTTTGCATGTTGTGGCTGTCTGTTCCAAATGGCTGACTGCCAGCAGTTTTGCTGAGAGTGGGAGCCATCTGATATTACAGCACAGAGAAAGAGAGCGAGTGCATCAGCAGGACATGGGGGATCAGAGAACCAAATGTCATTCAGAGCACAGCCTGTGTTTTCTGTGCAGTTTGGGAGACAGCACAAGTTGAACAAAAAGCATGATTTTTTATTCGGTAACCAGCTTTTATCCAATGGGCTATTTTAAAGCTATAAAAATGTAAAAGATGTGCTTATTAGTTACAGCTTTTTAAATAAGGGCTTGAACAGCTCCAGTCTCAGTCAAGCAGTCCTTCAACACAGGAATGAAGGAGGAAGACAGAATCACAGAATTAACTACATTAGAAGAGATGCCTGAGATCCCTGAGTTCAACCTATGACCAAACATCACCTTGTCACCTAGACCATGGCACTGAGTGCCACATCCAGTCTTTCTCAAACACCTCCAGGGATGGTCACTCCACCACTTCCTTGGGCAGGCCATTCCAGTACCCAATCACCCTCTCTGTGATGAATTTTTTCCTTATGTCCAACCTAAAGTTCCCCTGGAGCAGCTTCAGACTGTATCCTCTTGTCCTGTCAGTGTTTGCCAAGGAGAAGAGACCGACCCCCACTTGGCTGCACCCTCCTTTCAGGCAGCTGTACAGGGAGATTACATATCTTTCTGATGAGGGCCCATGACACATTGGAATACCCTGAGCTGTTTGTTAGCTCCATGTTACACTTTCCCCGGAGCCAGACTGCAACACAATGGGCTCATAACACTTCACATTTTCTGACCTAGATGTACTTCCTAGTCCACTTCTCTCTAAACAGCAGCAAAACTTCCCAACAGTTAGTGCACCTGCATATACATTTACTACAGAGCTAAATTGAGCACTTACTACATGGTTGACATAAATCTTCCCCCTCACCAGCTAAAACCTTGCCCATCCTCACTGTGACCCTCTAGATGTGCTAGCTTGCTCTCTAGGCTAGGTATTAAACCCTGCACCAGGTTTTGGGCTCAGCTTTGTACATATTCCATGCTGCTGCAAGGTTGCAGCTGGCATCCAGCCAGCTGTGGGTAGGCCACTGGTGCCTCCCATATCACGTCCAAAGAAGAAGCATGTTCTTTTATGAGTCAGCATGGAGGAACCACAAAACATCTGAGTTTATTAAAGCATCAAAACATCTGACTTACAAATGCCAGTGGCCGCCAGTGCCAGCAAGGGCTTGCTCCTCACACACGTGTAAGGGTGACCTGCCTGGTCAATTGGATTAGACAAAGCTCTGGCTTGACTCTGCAGTGAGGACACTCCACTTGACATTACAGTCTGACAAGTTAGGACCCTCTACACAGCCCTATGCAACATTAGTGAGTTCTCAAGCTTTTCCATTACCAGAGAAAATGTTTTCAGAAGTGGGAGGGGGGAATTACCTTGACTTTTCTGCAGTCATTATTTTAAAATTATTGTAATCAAAATCATTAAAGTCTTTGAAAACAACAACTATCATACACTTCACATTGCAATTATTTGTGAGAAAAATGTGATAATTTCTACATAATTAACAGAAGAAAGCAGGATTTGAATAAAATTACTCAATGTGAGTAGGTTTGAATTAACATTTTTATTTCTCATAACTCATGCTGTTAGTAGTGAACTCTGCTCAGTAATTACAGAAACTTCAGCCCATCAAACATTAATTGCCATCATGTGAGTGAAGCCTGGTAGGCAGAAGTATCACACAGCTGTTTTCTCACTTTCCCCTCTCCTAAAGTGGAATGGGGGAAGAGCAAAGGAAGTGTATTGGCAAAAAATCTTTTGGATCCAGCCAAAGATTGTTCAGTAAGTGAAGAAGGAGTGGAAGGAGAAAGAAATACATTGAAACAAAACCAGTGGTGCAAAACCACTCACCGCCTCTCACAGGCAGACTGTTGCCCAGCCAGTTCTGAAGCAAAACATGGCTAACATCTCTAAACCCCTGCCTTGTTAGAACTGGCCTCGTATACAGTTCTAACAATGCAAGCATATCACCCGTGTTCCAGATTGCAGGCAGAAAGAAGAGGAGGCAGTAGTTGCTGCTTTTTATTGTTTATTCTCTCTTATCAGCAGGGTGCTGATCTTCTACAGCAATACAGAGGTTAGCAAAGAGAAAGATGAAGGCAAAAGACTAAAGGCAAATGGCTCCTGTCCACACCAGCACATCCTTTTTTATCGCCTAATAAACACTTTAAACGCAATTATTATTTTCATATTTGAACTAATACCCATAAAATAGTTCTGTTCCCATTATTGGAACAGCGACAGAAATTATCCAATGATTCTACAGCAGAATATGGAGTCCAAGAAGAAGCTGGAAAGAGGAATTTCTAACTGCGTCATTCTTTCATCTTAGTTCTTATCTCTTATCAACTCACTATAATAATAATCCTAAAAACCTCTAATTTTTCACCCTGTGACAATCCACATACCATTTCTATCACCTAACTCAGACTAGAGTAGATTCTGCAGTCTCCCAGAGGGTTGGAAGTTTTTTCCACGGACATAGGTCGAAGTAAGGGCTGTCTAGGGGGGTTATATGTGTCAAAGAAGGTTTTACAGCAGGGAAAGGAATGTTCCCTACATCCTGGTCTCCAACACCTCCTCTTTGTTTTATTGCTGCTGCAGCATGATACAATGTGGAGTATCTCCTTGGTAACTCAGCACACCCTCCTTGTTGTGTCCCCTCTCAACATCCTGCCCACCCCCAGCCCCCTCACTGGAGTGGCACAGGGAGAAGCAGAGAAGCCCTGGATGCTGGGAAAAAACTGTTCAGCCAGACAGCTGAGTTATCAGTATTGTATTGGCCACAAACCTAGAACACAGCACTGTACAAGCTGCTACAAGAAAATAGAATCTATCCCAACCAGACTCAGAACTCTTGGTTTTGTTGATTATCTCCACTGCAAATTTCCTTCTCTGATTTTCCATAGCTGAAAAGGGAGACATCATCACGTTTTCTCTGACTAAGGGGATTGCAATGCAAAACTGCTTTGGTCCCTCCCAGAAGTCATGACACAAGTCCTGCAGTAGCCACAAGGCCAAGCCCAGTAAAATCCATATCATACTCACTTAGAGCTACTAACAATTCCACAGAGGCTGAGGGATTGGAGTGCAGTGAGTTGGTCCCCATCAGCTCAAAAAACATTAATCTGAAATGTGCTTTCTGCTGATAATATTTCCTCCAGATTCAAAAAGCACCATGTCATTCCCTGGAGGATGTAGGCTCTGACATGAGGCAGACATTGCTGAACAGTGTCTAACAGGCAGTAAGCACACCCACTTTCTGTTTAACAAAGCATCTTTTCTGAGATGACCCCAAGCTGCCAATATCGGCACACTTTATCCATGTCGTCTCCATGGCTGCTTTCCAAGAAAGACAAAACTCAGAAGAGAACACAGTTGCTGACTGGAGGCCCTACATAACCATGGGTGGAAACGTGTGTTTAAACATGAGAGCTCTATCCCATGAGCAAGCAGGGCCCCAGTGATGTGAACCCTTGAGGTGTTGCGTAAGGGCACTAAGGGACAGAAAATTTTGTGCCAAAGTACTAGCCTGTATCCTCACTGTACTGCTTGTCTAATTTTGTTTTCTTTTATACAATTGGTATGAATTTGCCTTAATATTAGAGGGACATGATCATTTAGGGAGTTTTTGGAAGGAAAGGTGAAATTACATGTAATGAGTTGGCACTAATAGATGAAAGCTGACCAGTCACTGAAGCAAGGCAATGCAGGAATATTCAGGCTCTGGAAATGTGTGCTGAGATAACAAATAATAATACTACTAATAATTACAGTTCAATAACTTTTGACCACATAAATCTTAATTTTTATTTATGTGTCTTTGTGAGTTAATAGGACTTAAATCAGTAAGAGAGTGGCATAATTTTCTAGTCAAATTGTTGAATTTGTGTACATATGTTGTGCTGAAAGAGACAGAGGCAACAAACTTAAAAAAACATGGGGTGGTTGAAATATTGCTTTCAAATTCACTCAAATAATGTCCAGGCATCAATTATTTTATGTGACTGCCAGGTAGGTGTTTGTAGGCACTTTTGGGTTTGGTTTCTCTTCTTAATCAATGAAAAAACATGTTAAAGGCAAAAGGAAGATGATAATTTCAATGTTTCCATTGACCTAAAAAGGTAGGACTGGCTGACAAGAGAAAAAAATGGGAGTACATGTAAGTGAACACAAATCAGTTAAGATTGGGCCATCAAACACTTCATCAAATGCCCATACTTTTATACTTATGAGCTCTATTGGTTGTTAGTATGATACAAGGCAGGTTTTCTAAAACTAAGCAGTAGGGTATATTAAGGTTTTACTATTTTGCAAAACAAATTGCTAACTCAACCATTCCAAATCTACGAGTTGTTTCACGGTTTCAAAATTATAATGGGATTTGTGACTTCAAAGTAATAGATGGATTTATCCACATGAAGTCTACCAATTTCAAAAAGGGCAAGATGGTTAGGTGCTTTGGTTAACTCTAGGAAACTTTTTTTTTTTTTCCAAATCAAACCCTAATACTAACTAGTATTTGATCTTGGCTTTGTTTTCCTTGCATATGTTTCAAACTGACAAGGAAAGACAGTAGTGCTTAACATACTGTTCAATTACACTGCTTATCTCCAGCTGCCTTTTCCTATTTATGCTAAAAACTAAAATACAAATAATAGTTTTTGAAGCATTATTATATTCCTAAGAGCCATAGTGAGGTCTGCTTGAGTTTACTTAACACAACCCTTTTTATTTGAGAACACATGAACATGCTGCATAATTGTGAAACACAGCTACTGAAAGAAAGATCATCAGCCAGAGGCTGAAATGGTCTAAAAGCTTGGCTTTGTCCAGATTAGTAATGTGTGTTGTATTTTCATCTTCATTTGCATATATTAAAAGATACGCATAAAAAACAAATTCCCCTTTGTGGAGAATGAACGATGTAAATGCAATTTATATCTTTAATTTGGACTTGAAAATTTAATCCATTCGAACATAAAAAGGTTTTCGTGCACTGAATACTCCTGTGTTGGTTTAAAATGCTTAAAATAAATATTGAGCAGATGACAGAAAAACATGTCCTCCATATCACAAAAGCTGTTTTAGAACAATAATTTAAGTGTCTAATTAATATTGACTACTTGGGGATTCTAAACTATTAATTGTGTAGTCTATACAGGTGGCAGGCATTGATGGAAACAGAATGCAAACGGGCAAGGCAAAGGTACATTATAAATTTTGCTGTATTAAAAAGTACTTGCCATGAAATAAAAGAAATGTATACAAAAGAGAGTTTGTTTCACGTCTTCAGCTCCCAAGCTTCCTGATGGCAAAGGTTGTGTAATTTGTTCAAAAAACCCTTTGTTTGAAAGGATTGTGACAAATGCTTGCTTGCCAAAAGACAAACATACTGAAGCTCAGCCCCAAACACTACAGGGAGGTTGCCACATTGAAGCTGTTTGGCCTCGTGCCTTTCTTTTGATGCTTCATCTGACCCACACCTCAGAACTTGTTAAACTCTACCAAAGGAAACTAACATGTCTCTACATTTTGTTATAGAATTTTTTTAAAAAGCTGGGCTGGGTGAAATAAGGTAAACCTCTCAAATAAAATTTATACCAATTTGCTTTCTAGATAAACTAGGCAGATAGAAGAAAAAACCCTCATACCTCTGTAATTACAAGCTCTCTATGATTTTCTGAAGTGCACTTTAATGTATCTCAGGGACTATAACATGCTGGTTTACATTTGGTCATCTTGCCTTGCTTTAGGCAATACTCCTTATCTTGAGTAATGGATTAGTTTGCATCTAGAGTACAATCAAAACCCTCACGTTATTTTTCTGAGCACTATACTTATTAAAAAATTGTGTTTTGTAACTTCAGCTTAATGAAAAGCTGGTAGCTGAATATGTTTAACCTTAGTATGTGTCCATCCAACCAGATGCAAGTCCAAGGAAATCAAGACCAGAAACATGAGATTCAGGCTTAATGAAATTAAATCAAGCTACTGGTGGGAGGACGACTTTTGTAACCTGATGATGATGCTTCTCAAGTTGAAGGTGCTGGGTCTGCTCATAAAGGGAGTTAATTGATTTGAACTGAGGGTTTTGTCATGATCACTGACAAGTTTAAAATACAAGAGCTGCAGTGTGGGTAGAAGGTCTGTTAGCTGTCTGACCACTGTACATTAGAGTATAATGATGTCAGGGCTTGAAGAGCAGGAAACAATGCTTTGGAAACTCGTTCTGCCCTGAAGGAGTGGTGCCCAGGGACATGGTGTATCAGCATCAGTTTGTCTGTATTTGGTGTTTCAAGCCAGGCTGACTGTGGCATATAATAGCAAAAGCCAAGAGAGTTCTCACACACTCAGAGTATTGATTATTTATTGGTATTGACTGACCTGACAGTCAATCTACTATTAAAGTAGAAATGTGTTGAAGGCAATCTGTGATTTTTAAGTAAATACCTTAGTAGTTACCTATGTACAGTATGTTCACCCAAGTGTGAATTAATTTAAATTTTTTATTGCACATTCTAATCACAGAAGGGGTATGTGATCTGAAGATGCAATCATTCATAAACTCTTAATCTCTCTTATTTATAAAGGAAGACAAAAATAATCTGCAGATGATCATTGTACTTGGGCAGCAGGTTTCTATAATTTGCATGCACTGTTGCCAGGAGGCACAATGTTCCTGTTTCCATATTATGAAGTCTGGATTTGCTTCATATTTCTCATAGACATAGAAGTTAAATAAGTAAACAGCAATGACAAACTACCTAACAGCTGTTTAGCTTTAATACTTTCAAGTCCAATCCTGTAATTTATATAATCTGTGAAAAAGGAAGAGAAGAAAAAAATTCTCTTTTAAAATTCGTAAAATTTTTAGCAGAAGGCTGTTCCTCATGGCTCACTGAAATTATTTAAGGCTTACTACATTAATCTTCAGGTAAAATTAAAGAAGAACTTCATTATTTCTCAAGTTATATTGAGTTTGGACAGGAGCTACAACAGCTTTTGAAAGAGCCTTTTAGTGCTCCAGCAGCTAATTAATTAATAAATAATTTTGGAACAGGAAGTCTGCATCTTGTTGAGGTTTTTTTCTGAATCACTTTTGGCTATCTTTTAAGTGGGATTCTTGTTGTATAGGTCACAAGATTTAAGAAAGTTCTGAAAACCCTAGCAAAGACCATTTTTAAAGAACTCAAACTTTGTAAGTTTACTAATTCTCAATATTTTTAACTACTCTTATGTTATGGTAACCCTATACTTCCTCTGTACAATCTGTAGCAGGACTGTGACATGGGAAAAGTGAGGAAAATTAATTTATGGTAACCCTATACTTCCTCTGTACAATCTGTAGCAGGACTGTGACATGGGAAAAGTGAGGAAAATTAATTTTAGCAAAGCAGTTTTGTATGTAGCATACCTTATTTCACTGGTGCAAAAACAAGTGGTAACAACACAACGGCACCAAGTGCATTGAAGCACAACCCAACAAATGTTTCCAGCTGGCTCTTGAAAGAGTTTCTAGGGTATACATTTATCCATGTTTTCTCCTCCTGTCTGTGACCTCAAAGACAGTTTTTACAAAGGAGTTTACACTGTGTAGCTCAGCAACATTTGACAGCTCAGATCCTTTCTTCTCCAAAGAGCCTGGGAAAGCTTTTGCTGGTAATCAAGAAGACTCTGCTATCTCCTTGTGGCTCTTTCAGGTAAGCATGGGAATAACTGACAGTGGCTTTAAAGATACATAGGACCTAGCCTTTTAAGATAATAGATCTGAGGAGATGCCATGTGATTCTGTTATGGAAATGATCCAGAGTGTCTTAACAGCATTAAGGTGCACGCTCACAGGAGTGTATGAAGGGAGAAAGAAGGGCTTCTCATCACATTTCCTTTAGCTATTACAATTATTACAATTTTACTTGTGCAAGAAAGAAACAGATTCTTCACAGAAAGAAACTACTAAGAATCAAGGGGTGTAAGAAAAATTCTGGTGTGTCAGTTCTGCCACAGACCATATATTTCTTGCCAAAAACCTGACAGGAAATCTAGTATTATTCTAGTGAACTACCCTAACCACTCTCTGTGACATGAGTGACCCAGTAAATTTGCTGTGCCCAGCAGTGAGCAGCCTAATGCCAATTTAAAGTAGCTCCTGTGAAGCCACTGAAAAATGAGGCCATGCAGTACCTCATTAGACCAGCTTTGTGTAACTTCCACTCTTCCTCTGCTCCCCCTTCTTCAGAAGGATCCTCGAGGCTCTTTGTCTTTAGAGAGCAGCCAGCCTTCTCCATCCCTACCTTCACTCGCAGGACATGCCTCTGATGTCCCTGCAAATCACCCTTTGTATGGGGATTGTTTGGCTCATCAGGATTACTGTCCGTGCCCTGAAAAAAAAAAAGAAAAAAAACCTCAGAACCTTCAGAAACCCAAAGTTGCAGCACGGTATTTCAGCAGATAAATTCAACATTTACTATTTCCAGCAGGTTTTTTATATAAAAAATTGATTTGGAAGATGACTAATACAACTCCTCTCCTTAAGTAAGGCCTTTAGTTGCAGGATTTGTAATTTAATTACAAAACTCTAATGTTACTACTACTAGTGTGCCTGTCAGAATTAAAAATTGCTATTGTCATTTACTTAGTATGTAAATTGTTCCCGCAATGTAGTAAGAACTCTGTTTTTCTCTTACAAATTCAAGCACAAGAACCCCAGCCAGCTTGACTTTCATTTCTTTTAGCTATATTACCCCAAATATATTACAAACATATTACCTGCAAGAGTGCTGAAAATTTGAAAGTCAACACAGTGGTCTTTCAGCATGAATCATTGTTAGAAATTAGTTAGAGCTTACCTGAATTAGAAAAGACACATATTTATTGCTGACAGTGTTTAGTAACTACATCTTCAACAACAACAACACCCTTTTTTCTGCCTTGGGACATGACACTGTGTTTCAGAGTGTCTAACAGTGCTGTGGTATAGCTTTGGAATAAAAAAATAAGAGTTCTTCTGTCATATCAATAATCATTTACCCGCCAGGGAAAGCTTGATAGCAGCAGGATAGACAGAATCCATAATGCATCTAAATAATTTCATCATTATTCCCAGAATTGTTTACTCGTAAGGAAGTTACACATGACCGTGAATGACAGAAAAGGAGAGATTCTCCCCACGGACAAGATCTGCTGTAGCCAAGGGAAAACCCACAGGGCCCTGTCTGATGCTGCACAAACGCGGGGTGCCCAGCATCTGAGGGGATGTAAGCTGCTTCTCACTTCTTCTTATTCTGTTTTATTAAAGCAGATGCCCTATTAAGCCACCTGTTGTTGGGCTTTTCTCACTGAGATTCAGAAATATCCCTTCACTGGCTCTCTCCCACCTCACTCCACTCTCCAGCCCTGTGCAGAGCAACCCCTAGCATAGCCAGCCCATAGCTATAGAGACGACCTGCTATTTCTAAAAGGTGTATTTGTCATTAGAACTTCAAATTAAACTGCCTCAGTTTTTCCCATCAGACAGCCACCCACAGCTCAGCTCCAGACAGCCTGAACCAGATTCAGCACACTTGTGGAGGGGAACAGATCTGCATCCCATCACAAAGTGTTTAATCTATCCACTTCTTTTGCACATAAACATTTGTGAGTGTAACAAATCACCTTGCTATCAAAGTTCCCAGATGTGCTGTGTCCTCACTGAGTTGGATACTTGCAAAAGGGGATAGAAAGTGTCCAAATAGGAGTATCTGATTTTTTTGAGGCCAAGTGTAGTTTGGGAGCAGTCTTTAGCTCAGTAAAACTGTATGTGTTCAAATGCATGCAGAAATAGATCTTCATGTTTAGTAGTATGTTTAAATGCTGAATATTGCTAATGTTGAAAAGAGCACATTCTCAGAAAAGAAGACCCAAAGTAAATTTTGTCTTCTACATTTTCATGTTTCATACATAACTTGTTTTCCTGGCTTGCATATAATTCATTTTTGTGTTTGGACGGTGCCAGGGTAAAGGTGTCAACCAGCCCAGCAGTCATTTCTAGTTCAAGCACTTCATATGGTTAAGTACTGACTTTTCTGAGCTGAGCTCTGTTGCTCTGAAATCCTTGAGTGACAGCATTAACAACGCTTTGCTTTAGAAGCTTAGCATTTCCATATGCAAGAAATTATGAAATTCCAACCCCAAATCTGGTGAGAAAAGCTGTCCTTGCATGGCATCTCATGAGGTGCGATTTCGAAGACAGAAGCCAGGAAACAGAGTTTACAGCTATTGTTATTTCCAGATTGTTCTTCAGCTGGCACAATTTGGGCATTACAGGATGGGATAAAGCAGTCAAAACAAAGATAAATATGGATGTGTTGGATTCTGTCTTTCCAGAAAAATTGTTTCCTGTAAGGTACATACCTTTTTATCAGGTCCTTGGGGCCAGAGCAAACGAGTACACTAAGATAGCACCAGTCTTGCAGAGACAACTTCCAAGACTGGTGCTCCAGCTGGGAAATCTGCTTCAGTTTGAAATTTGAAGGCACAGATCACTAGCTAGCTTAGAGTATAAGATTTGCAAATTTTACAGGAATGAAAGTCTGCCAATGAAATAGAATGGAACACTTATGTTGGAAGAGACCTAGAGCTATCATCTAGTCCCATTGCCTGACCACTTCAGGGCTGATCAAAAATTAAAACACATTGTTAAGGACATTGTCCACATGCCTCCTAAACACTGAGAGTTTTGGGGCATCAACCACGTCTTTATAAACCTGTTTCAATGTTTGACTACCTTCTTGGTAAATAGATGCTTTCTAATGTCCAGACTGAGCCTAACCTGACACAGCTTCCCATGTCACCGGATCCCAGGGATGAGAGGCTGGCATCTTCCTCTCCACATCCCCTCATTAGGAATCTGTAACAATCAATGAGGCCACAATGTCAGCCTCCTTCTCTCCAAACCCAGAGCCCTCAGCTGCTCCTCACAGGACATGCCTTCCAGCCCGTTTTTTTGGCTGGCAGTTGCTGCTGTGGCTGATGCAGCCGGGATGGGGTTTGCCCTGCTGGCTGCCCGGGCACACACTGCTGCCTCACGCTGAGCTGCTGCCCACCAGCACCTGCAGATCCCTTTCTCCACTCACTCCTTTCCCAGCTGATACTTGTGCCCAGATTTACTGCATCCCAGGGGCAGAATCTGTATTTGCTCTTGCTAAATTTGATGCCACTGATTATTATCCAGTGCTCCAGTCTATTCTACATCTCTCCCTGGAAGTCGCACTAGGTTCTTCTGCCTTGCGGTGATAACCGTAATTTGGGTCCAAGGGAGGCAACAAATTGCCATCAATAGAGGATCTGGCCTGCAAACAGGTGCTTCCATTCCATACCACAAGACATCACCAATACCACACCTTGCTGTTGTGTCTTCTTGCACTGGTCTTAATGCAGGTTATGTTGCAGGGGATATACAGCTTTAATGATCACAGTATCACAGCATAGCGGGGGGCAGCTCTGCAGACTGTGCAGTCCAACCCCCTGCTGAAAGAGGGGGGCTGGACTGCTAGAGCAGATTGCCCAACACTTCTGTCCAGTTGAGATTTGAATGAGGCCAGTGATGCAAATGCTACAGCCTTTCTCTTCTTGAAACCTCTTCCAGTGTTGACCATCCTTACTGTAAAAAAAAAAAAAAAAAAAAGCGCAGAATTTTCTTTTGTTTAAAAGGAACTTTCTATATTTAAGTATATGACCATTGTCCTTTTTCTGGGCACCTCTGAGAAGATTACTCCTTACGGTTCTTTACTCCTCCCTTGCCCATTGAGCCAGGCATTTTGGTTTGGAAAGCTATCAGGCTGATAACACGATTCCCCTCCACAGGTCCATGTTAACTACTTCAAACCACCTTCTTGTCTTTCATAGACATGGAAATTATTTCCAGGATTGTGCCCTCCTTCAGATTTCCAGTGACTGACTGAGAGCCCTCTAGTGCCCTCCAGGCACTAGGACCCTAGGGTCCTCCATCTTGCTCTTTCCAAAGACAGGAATGACAGCCCCCAGTAACCTCTCCCACTTGCCACACCCTTTCAAAGGGAATTGAGAGTGGTCTCATAAAAACATCTGCCAGCTCTCATAATACTTGTGGGTGCAACCCGTCAGGACTCATGGATTTTCATGCATCTACTATGTTCAAACACTCCCTAAAATGATCCTCTGCACCAAGAGGAAGTCTTCCTGACTTCAGATTTTCTCAGAGGTCTCAGGGCCTGACATTCCTGAAGATGAGCCCTACCAGTAAAGACCAAAGCCAAGGAACGGGTGGGTTTTGGCTTTTTTAATTCCATTTGTGCACATTTAGGCAGTATCTCTTCCCTTTTTCTCATGAATTCTTCCCTTATGTCCAAGATTCGTTATGAGTTCTTTGTTCATCTTTGTAGGTATCCTGCCATCTGTGCTTTAATTCTTGCATATTCTTGAGGCAATCCTTGGACATCAGCCAGTATAGCTGATGTAGTTATCCTTTGCACATTGTTAGTCTTTATTATAGACATTAGGGATTTTTTATTTAAATAAAGGAAAAAAGAGAAAATGGTAATGGCATTTGAATACCAGGAAAATTATTATCCATATTACTATTAAAATAGCAAAAAAAAAAGTTGGCATTCAGGGATTTTCTTTACATGATGCAATCTTGATAGTTCTTAGCTTAACATTTTTACACATTTTTTAAAATTTGAAGATTGGAAGATTTCACCTTTTAAGTTTGTGCAGTATTTGGAGCCTTATAAAGTCACCATTTACTAGTAAAATACATTAATCAACAAATAAACATTACATAACATAAACAAATAATACATTAATAAACAAATAAAAAGTTTCCTTCCTGAGTCCTGGTTTTACCCAAGGCCCAGTCTTGGGGCCAACCCTGTTTAGTATCTTCATCAACAACCTGGGTGAGAGGATTAAGTGTACTCTCAGGAAGCTTACAAGTGACACTGAGCTGGGTGGGAGTGCTGGAGGGCAGGAAGGCTCTGCAGAGGGATCTGGACAGGCTGGATCGATGGGCTGTGTTCAGTTGTACAAATTTCAGCAAGGGGCAGTGCCTGTTCCTGCCCTTGGGTATACAACCCCAGGAAGTGCTACAGACTTGGGCCAAGCAGAAAAGAACCTGGGGGTGCTGAGCATGAGCCACCATGTGCCCAGGTGGCCAAGAAGGTCAGTGGCATCCTGGCCTGGAACAGTGGCAGTGTGGCCAGCAGGAACAGGGCAGGGGCTGTTCCCTTGTTCCTCTGTACTCAGCACTGGTGAGACCACACCTCGAGTGCTGTGCTCAGTTCTGGGCCCCTCACCGCAGGAAGGACACTGAGAAGCTGGAGTGAGCCCAGAGGAGGGCAACAAGGCTGGTGAAGGGTTTGGAGCACAAGTCTGAGGAGGAACAGCTGAAGGAGCTGTGGTTGTTCAGCCTGGAGAAAGGAGGTTCAGGGGAGACCTTATCACAACAACTCAGAACATTCTGTGATCTGGAAAGAAATTAAATTAAATGTTTCAACTCTCTACAATCACCTGAAAGGCGAGTGTAGCCAGGTGGGGGTTGGTTTCTTCTCCCACAGGTAACGAGTGAATTAACAATAGGAAATTACCCCAAGTTGCACCAGCGGACGTTTAGATTAAATATCATGAAAAAACTCATCATGGAAAATATTGTAAAGCACTTCAACAGGCTGCCCAAGGAAGTGTTGAGTTTCCATACCTGTAAGTATTTAAAAGATGTGTGGATATTGCGTTTGAGGACAAAGTTTAGCAGTGAACGTGGTCGCGTTCCTAAGTTGGACTTAATGATCTTAGAGATCTTTTCCAACTGTAACAATTCTATGACCCTGTGGTTCATGATACAGTATCAAATAAAAGAACAAGAAATGGAAAGATAGATGAAGCTGAATTGAAATACTAGGACAGTGGGATATCGAAAAAAATATAAGGGAAGATAATATGTGAATTTTTCAATTTAAAAGAATATTTAATGATGTAACTATATTTTTGAGGTATCTTTAAGAATCAATTTACATTTTTATTTTTTGTGCTGTAAGTACAACTCACACATTGAATTGATATTATTACCTCTGGAAGCATCATTTAGAAGAACATCTGAAAAACAACAAAATCTTTAAGAGAAGCCTACATTTCACATAAAGAAGCTAATTATTTAACAAATAAATAGCATTAGGATTTGCTAACCTCTCCTTTTCCATAAGCTCAGAAATACCACAGAAAAATCTGCTGTTGCATAAGGGTATTACTCATTCTGGCCACCTGCTTTAAAGATCCTTTGCCAAATCTCTTCATGGTCAGTTTTGAGCCCTGAAATGAGCAAGAACTAAGAAGAATCACTTCTTCAAAGGTATTTTCATTAAAAAGGTGGGGAAAAGAGTGTTTGCAATTTCATCTTTTGATTTTCGCTGTTTAATAGCACTTAGTACTTGCAGGTCCCTTTCAGTTTACTCACAAAATACCTGCACATATTTAGAACTTCTTAAACCCAGACCACCTTTTCTTTGTCTCTTACAGAAGGGAAAAAAACCCCAACTATTTGAGCACTCTCCAGACGCCCAGATTTGAAGTCACTGACCGCACAAAAATAATTCAAAAGTTTTTCATGTTATAATGGCAATACCTTGCCCAAATAATTTACCTGAAGTATTTCATTTTTTTCACCAGACAGGAATAGCTGTGTTTCATGACACAGGTAGGTATAGCTCTAAAAATCTTTGGAAAAGGGAAAAAATGTGTATTTACTCATTTGTGCCTAATCTCTGTGTATATGACAGAAAGATGGATCCATTTTCACTGCCTGCACACCACCTTTAATAAATTTCTGTCAGCCGGGTTCCTGCTCCTATGATGAGGACAGAAGGATGATAGAGTTACGATCTACTTTCTGCTCAGGAAAAGAAACTTTAGTACTACCAGCTGCTTTTCCTGTGAAAGTCAGAATTATTTTGTCAGGAACTGCAGTGACAGCAGTACTTTGCCCCTCACAAAGAAAAATGCTGCAAAGCAAGAAAGAAATCTAATCATGGAAAAGAACCAAAGACATAATGATCAGTTCTTCAATTACTTAATCAGCTATACCATATACCATATGGGGATTTCCCTGCCCTTTCCAGTATGGTACATTAATGAATAGCCAGCCTCCTTTAAACAAACATAACTAAGATTCATTCCAAGTGCACTCCAAGACTAAGTGGGTCTTGTTAATGAAAGAGAATATAGTATAACATATGTTTGAGGAGGTTCTCTTTCCTTTTTAACCGCTGTTGTTTGATTAACCTGGATGTGTGTATATTTTAAATATACTGGAAAAAGAAAATTGATTAAATGTAATGCTGTAGTAAACAGAAGGCTGCAGCACACAGGTCTACAGTAAAACAACAGATGGTAAAGGTTAAATCTATTTATTAACAGTCACTTGGCAAGGAGACTGGAAAAGAGAAAGAAAAGAGACAAACAGATGCCAGGTGTAATATAATAACACTTGATATAATAGTTCCACTAAAATGTGTTTCATTTTCTTGTCTCTCTTAGCCTTCCACCAGAAGAGTCTACAGTTTCTGACTGGGAATTTTTTAAACTATGCACAATGCTTACTCTAGGATGTGCTGAATAGCTGGTTTTCTACTGCTGCAAAACAGGAACATTTTTATTACTTCAGTGGAAAATCAGGGACAAGAAGCAGTGCAAAGTCATCAAACAGTGATGGATAGCTAGTTTGCCATGGCAAAGCTGGGTAGCTTAACTGCTTTTCTGTCTGTTAACTGCTTTCCCACTAAACTCCCTCCCCTCTTTGTTTGTTGTAACGCTGCCTGTAGTTTTTTCAGAATTAGGATTCCATTTTTCACAGGCATTATTCTAGTTTTCTCTGTGAGGTTCCTGAAAGGATTAAAAAAAATGTTTTTAGTGTTTAGTGTTGGTTTGAACCTCAAAGTCCTAGTGAACAATACAGTGGTCTATGTGTTCTGAAGATAATTATCCTGTTATTGTTCCCTTTAAATATCACTAAAATGGCAGTGTATTTTTTTTAAGGCAATAAGGCTATTAACTCTGGTGTTAACAATATGGTCATCATCTCACTGTTTTTTCCCTCCTCTTCTTTGAAAGGTTTGGAGTCCATGTGAAACAAGCTAGCTTGATCACAGTTAAATCAAACTAAGCTCATATCCTTTTGTAAGTGTAACTTTAATTCTGAGTGATAGTGATTATGGCAACTCTATCCCAGCCATGGTCAAAGTGAATTCCTATTTCATGTGGTATCGCACTCTGTTATTGTTTCCAGATAATGTGGCCTCTCTTTCACATGGCAGCCTTTTCAGGCAGCTCCTTGTTAGTGCATAGTAAGAGCTGAAAAAAACCTACAGATGACCTCTTTTGCATTGTAAAAAAGATATGTGGATTGATAAATACATTAGGATGTGTCATTATCCATTATTCAGTTCTACAATTAGTGAACATCTGGCATGGGGAAGATGAGATGCCTATTTACTTACCATCTGTATTAATGTTGATTTCTATCAGGCAAAAGAGAGCACACCACTTCCACCTGTTTAAAGGAGGCAAATGTGAAACAAAAATAATTTAACTAACATCAACAATACAGATTTAAATGTTATCTTTAAAGATTGTGTATTACATACCTTTTCTTAAAGTATCATTTATATGAGGTTTCTTTATGGACTTGAAACAAGACCAACAAGAATTCGTGAGTTTATTTCAAGTTTGCAGAAAAACAAGGTCAAGAGGTATAACACTGGAAGCAAGTATAGCCAGATAAAAATCATTTTGTTTTGTCTAGCTGATGTTATACAGTAGAGCTGAATCAGGATGATTTTCAAATGTAATTAGAAAAAAAAAACCAGCCTTTTCTGTAAATTGCAGTTATGAAAGCCTGATAATGTTGGTTTGACCTCTGCTGGCTCTGCATTTGTTCTATGTCTTTGGCCCCCAAATTTAACACCTTTCCATTTTAATGTGCAGATTAGATATTTGAAGGAAACATATGCATGTCAGGTTTGCAAATCAACAGTAACTTACAAAGAAATGAAATGTTGTACAAAATTAAGAGAAATAGGTTTTTTGTTAAGACCAGCCATTTGAACCTCCAGAAATTCACAGCTAAGACTGCAAATAAAACAGGTGGCATAGATGAAAATACTAATTAGTTAGACTAGTCTTCACAGAATAAAGGAAGGCTGTGCACAAATTTGCGGATTATTTTTCTTTAGTGTGTGCAGTGGTGTCTTTTCCTCAGCATCAAGTGAACTTTTGGATGGTATATTAAAAGCAACATAACCTTTACATACTGAGTAGCATATTTAACAAGAACACTGAACTTTTGACCCATATATGTCAAAGTAACCCAGTGAAGCTGCACAAAACCAAAATATATCCAGCAGAGGAAAAGAGTGGGTTTCTGCTACCTACACAAGCGAAGAGGAGATAATGTTCTACCATGTTGCTAATCATCTATACATGGCTCTTGCACTTTACTGAATACTTATTTTACAAGTGGTTTTTCAAAGCAGACTGCTACCATTTACGGAATTCTTGCCCTTGAAAGACCCTTACTTTTCTGTCTACAGATAGCATTGCTTATGCTGTTTTGCTAGGTTCTTTCATTCTCTTTTTCTTTCTGTCTGTGTATTTTTTGTTTCATTTTGTTTCTTTTCTTTTTAGGCCTCAATGTTTTTCATCTTTTTTATCTGAGATTGAGAACTTCCTTATGATGTTTGCCAACCTTGTCTTGCTTTTTTCCCATTTGGGGTATGTCCTCTGGATGTATTCTGTTCTAAGAGAAAACTCACACTCTCATCATTTTACATGTACTTCCATTCCTTTTATCCCCAAGAATTCTCCTTCTAAGGAGGCTTGACAGACTGTTGCTCTGCATTGCCTGCTTACACTGAAGCAAGTTTAGGATAATCCACTTAGGAAGATACTTAGAACTTAAATGTGGTCCATAAGATTGTATTTATCTGCACTCTAGCAGACAGACTACACTTGTGAAATTGGTGTAACTGTGTGGTAGCACCATGTCCAGACTATAATCTGACACTATATGTCGGTCCTATTGTAATCCCCCTCTATCATGTGACACAGAACAAGGATGATTTAAACTGAGGCCCTGAACAACAACAACCTTTAGAAAAAATTAACCAGAAGATTGTTCATGCAGTAGCCCTTGGGCCAGTCAGGTCAGGGCAAGATGTGAAGAACGTGCCCTGCACTGCAGCTACAGAGAACAGCCCTTCCTGGAGACTCTGACAAAAAGTACCCAGAGTCTGAAGGATGACCCCTGAGTTTCTGGAGTTGTGAATACAAAGGATCTAAGGCCAGCTATGCCCCAGCTGAAAAAGAGATTCTCGAAACTTATGAAGAGGTTCAAGGTGCTTCAGAAGTGAGTGGCATTGAACCACAGCTCTTCCTTGAAGCCTGACTTCCACTGTTGGGCGGGATGCTCAAAAAGAAAGTGCCCTCCACATATTATGATACTGATACTGTGGGGAGTAAGTGGATCGTTCTAATCACACAGGAAGCTTGAATAGGAAACCCCAAACACCCAGAGATCTTGGGAGTCCTCTCTCACTGGCCCAAAAATGAAAATTTTAGATTATCATCTCAAAGATGAGGAGAAGAGCAAGGTGACTGTGCTGGCCAGTGAGCTTATGATACAAAAGACCAAAAAAAAAAAA